>JALBYZ010000606.1:0-21032 GCA_038050575.1 Globisporangium mamillatum
TGAGGCGAATTAGGAGTAGCGACAGGAACCATAACAGCATTTTAATTCAGTTGCATTTTTGCCAAGTTCCTCTCAAGTCTTCCCCTCAAGCGCAAGCGTGCGTGCCGTGTTTGAGGCTGTCTCGGATAGCCTCTTACAGAGATGCGTTACGTCCAAATCCCAGGAAGTACTCGCGTAGTTCCGGATGCTTCACGGGATACGTGGCCGAGCAAAATCTTTGCCGTCCTTTAATAGTCAGGTCAGGCGGACACGTGTGGGGAAACAACTTTGTCGGCCGCTTGAACGACGACTTAAACGCAAACTGGGCGACAAAGCCGCAGCCCTCGATGATGCAGACAGCCTTGTACCGGCGCTTGTCGCTCACGGCAACTTTGAAGTTGCGCGAAGCTCGGGCATGGTAGTCTCGAACCGCTTCAATGATGTCTTTCTTGGACTGGTAGTCGTCACGCATTAGCATCTCTTGAACACTGCATTCTTCGCCATGGTCGTCGTCGCTGTGGCTCTTGCTTATTGGAGATGTACTTGCGTTCTCAGAGTCCATTTTGAAAGTGTGAAAGTTGTATCTGCCTCCCCAATCTTCATCCCTTCGATGTGTTCCCATGGATCCGTTGTTCATCTGGATATTATTCCCACTCAGGCGATAACTTTCTACGTGACTGGCAGAATGTTCGACGTGTGGAACATTCCACGCCATACAACAGTTTAAATGAACTTGCCGTTTATATGTCCACAGCATACAGTTACACTAGAGGAAATGGCACAGCGTGGAATGTTCTTTTCGTGCACAACCGGATGGTTCTCATCCGATATTGAAATTTCTCCCAGTGAACGGCTTCTGTTCGTCACAATATTTTTCATTTATTTCATGTAATATTACCACAAGCTGCAAGTTTACACATATTATCTGTATATGTCATATTTTGTAGTAATATACGATGTAATATTTCATACGGCTTAGAATTTTTATTTAAGTTTGGAAAAGGAGTATTTGTTTATTACCCCAAAAATATATCAGGTTACTTTGAAGAATGAAACAACTTTTTGAAGTTTGCACGTGTAAACCCTACAAGAAACTCTAGACGGATTTTACAACCGCTAATACCCTACAACGGATTTAGTAAGCCTCTGTCATTCATGGGAATGTCGGCAAGAGGCTCGGTCATGAGTATAATCTTCCACGGGATTGTTTAGGCAGCAAAGGTGGCAGCCCATTGTCCCTAGCATCAAATAGACGGTTGACAGCCTGGATTTTGCATCCTGCACGCACAAATCGTATTGGCGGTGGACGCGAGGCACGTTATCAAAAGCAATGTGTAAATCATACCTCAGAGCTTGTCGCGCGTGCGGATCTCCAGTGTCTCGTGGTTCTTATTCTTAGCCGCATCCGACCAGTTGTTGGACCCAAACAGGGTCATGTTTCGGTTCACGATGCATATCTAGCATTCGTGACGATAAAAAGCGAGAGGCGGGTAAGACATAGAAGTGCGGTGTCCGCGGATTCCTTTGTGCAAACTGACCTTGTTATGCATCCATCCAGTCAGAAGACAGGCAGAGGTATTGGGCTATGACAACGAGTTAGCATTACTGTCGACATCAACTTGCATCCATCGTTAGCACATGAAGTGCACTTACATCTTTATAGAATCTCCGCAGCTGGCAATTCTTCTCGTACACCTTGGTGTGATCAGCAACTGCCTTGGCGATAACTCCATGGCTCAGCGCCGCCAACAGCGCGTCACCTAGCTGCAAAAGACTATAACAATGGTTCAATTACCCTAAAAGCTCCGTTCGAAACCATGCCTTGTTTCCGTACTTTCTTGCTAGCGAATGCGTAGACACAGAGCTTGATCGTCTTCCGAGCGATTGATATGGCGCGGATCATCTTCGAAATAACCTCGTCGTCTTCCTCGAGGTAAATCTCTTCGTATTCTAGAACGGGATTCTCGTAAAGCACTCTGAGCACGGTGCTTTTCGAGACTGGTAGATTGAACTTTGCTGCCAGCGCCTGTGCCCTAGCCTGCCGTTCCGAGCTGCCAACGCTCGGAGGCAGCGTGTATCATTCACGTTCAGTTTCGCTTGGCCATCAGGTGATCGCACTGGCCGACCGGTCAACAGTCGTTTCTTCTCTCTATACGTTCGCTGATTGATAGCAGTGCGACTGACACCGACTTGCTGCGCAACGTCTGCTGGTTTGTCGCCAGTAGCAACCAGAGCTAGCGCTTTTTGTATCCTCTCCTCCATATTGGATATCTTGCTCGCTTTCGTGTCGGCTTCTTCGTCCTAGCTTCGAGAAACATACATTCCTTTCACTATCATCTTTGAATGCACGTTCGAGGGATCCAGCCTCGTATACTAAAACGTATACTAAATAGTATACTTGTGATAGTTCTCGGTTATCGGTATATAGAGCGTTCCCCTCTCGACCAAAAGAACGAACACTTGGCAACCAAACCAAACCAAAGCGCGAGATTTTAAGGTGGGAAGCAAGCGAAGAAGGAAGCCCGAGAATCTCGCCTGCCTGCTCGCCTCGTACGCTCTGGGGATGGATCGCCGCCGCCGAAGCCGCGACGACCACGAGCCGAGGCGCCGCATGGACGAGCACTCGGGCGGCGGCCACTACGACGGGTCGTCGCCCCGCTCGCGACGCCGCAAGAAGCGCCGGTCGCGCAGCCAGAGCCCAGTCGCGTCGCGTCTGAGGCGTCCGCAGCGCCCGCCGCCTGTCCCCGCGCGCTCGTCGCGCCGCCGCAACAAGGGCGAGCGGAACTCGCGCGTGCAGCACTCACGGTCCAGATCCCGCTCGTGGTCGCACTCGCGCTCGCCCGCGCGTCGACGTGGTGGTAAGAACACCTGCTCTCCTCTGTGCTGTGTATTCATTCATGTGACGCGACGCTGCGTTCTATTTATTGTAAAACGGAAAGCGTCGAGTTAATGTAACCCGTTCTAATTATCTGCTCAATCCGCTACTCTAGGCTCCCGCTCCACGCGCACGCGTGCGTCGCGCTCACGCTCCAGACGTCGGTCGGGAAGCCGATCGAGGTAGGTCTATTGTTTTCTATCTTGCTCTCTGCCATTCCACTTCAACTGTGAAGCGTGGCGACGACTCACCCGTTCACTATGGTGTGTCCCTTGTTAGACCAAGAAAGAGTGCGCGTGAGAGCTACCGCAGCGGTCGTGGCGGGGATCGCGGGTACGACACGCGCGAAAGAGGAGAAAGAGGGTATGACAATCGCAGCTACAGCGCGCGCACGACCCGCTCGGACCGCTCGTACCGACCGAAGAAGCAACACTCGCGTCGCGAGCGCAACCGCTCGGAAGAAAAGGAGAAGCACGTAGAGAAGGACGGCAGCGACGACAGCTCGGCGCACGACGACACCATCGGAAGCTACGACGGCAAACCGGGGGACTACATTGCCTCTCGATGTATGTTGTTGTCTTGTTTTTTTCAAATGCGCAATTTTGATAGATTCTAACTATGGATTGCTCCATGTTGCTGTTATTTTTTAAGACAAAATCATCCGAGAAGCTGGACTGGGCACATTCGGTCGCGTGCTGGAGTGTTTGGACAAGCAGCGCAACATCATTGTGGCGATCAAGGTCGTGCGGCAAGTGGAGAAGTACACGGAGTCGGCCAAGGTATGAGCGAAATGCACAACTGTCCGCATACGCTAATGTACACTTTTGAGCAGTTATGAGACTGATGTTGTTGGTGTACATTTGTCAACTGTGTGCAGATTGAAGCCGCGATTCTCCAGGATGTGAATGACAAGGACGAGAACAACGAGTCTCTCTGTGTGCGCATGTACAAATGGTAGGTGGCGTCAACCTGTTGCTGAGCCTTTTTGTGGAAAACTGCTTATTGACATCGTGTGGTGGTGTGTGGGTGTTTCTTCAGGTTTGAGTACAAAGGCCACGTGTGCATGGTGTTTGAGCGTCTGGGCTGTTCGCTGTACGACTACCTCAAGAACCACGACTACAAGCCGTTTCCGCTCCACTGCATCCGCGCGTATGCGTGGCAGCTGCTCACGGCGCTGGAGTTTATCCACAGCATCAAACTCATCCACACGGACCTGAAGCCAGAGAACATCCTGCTCGTCGACGATGAAGAGGAGCGATTGCCGTCGTCGTCCCCGTCGTCCGCTTCATCGTACGGCTCGCCCAATGGGAATTCGTCACAGTGGTCCAATGGAAGACAGTGGAAGCAGCGCGATCGTGGATACTCGGAAGCAGATTCTGGAAGACTGTCGCTTCGACCGCCAGCGTGCAATGCGGTCAAATGTACATCATTTTGTATCTGTCTCCAGGATGCGAAGTGCTATGGATGAGTATGTCGTACTTACATTCATTGTGGTGTTGATTGGAATGTGCAGTGATTGATTTTGGCGGTGCCACGTACGACGATGAGTCGAAAAGCTCTATTATCAACACACGCCAATACCGCTCACCCGAAGTGATCCTTGGTCTCGGTTGGAGCTACCCGTCGGATATCTGGTCTGCTGGGTGTATCATCGCAGAGCTCTACTTGGGCGAGCTGCTCTTTGCCACGGTGCGTTTATTTGTATGCTGTGTGGTTGTGTGTTTTTTGTCAAATTGATTCTGATCTTTGGTGTTTATTGTTGTGTTGATAATGTTATGACAGCACGAGAACCTCGAGCATTTGGCACTGATTGAGCGCTGCATTGGCAGTCTGCCGGGGCACATGGTGTCGAAGGCGTGTAAGCCCGCGTCCAAGTTTTTCCGCCGAGGCAAGCTGCACTGGCCCGAGGGCTCGTCCAGTGACGAAAGCGTCGAGCATGTGCGAAAGATGCGCACGTTAGAGCAGCTGATCTCCCCCGACGACGCAGCGGCGGGTCTGCTGGACCTGCTCCAGATGATGCTGATCCTTGATCCGGAGGACCGCGTGACCGCGAAAGAGGCGCTGAACAACCCGTTCTTCGATGGGTTCTCGATGCGAAACATCGTGGGGAATGGCGTTGGTGCCGCGAACGGCTCGCACAGCCAGTGACCGAAGGGATGAGTGAATGATAGGGCTTTGATAGATGAAGATGAGGGGTGACGAGAGAGGTGATGATGACGAAGAGATACGCCGAGACGAGGAGGAAAGGGGGGACAAGCATGAAAAAGGAAGCCAAGAGAAGTCAAGAAGACGCCCCCGACCATTTTAACGCCAATCGCAGAACTGTGTGTGTTTTTTCTCTTGATATACTGTGTGTGGGACGTTTAATAGTGAACAAAAACTAACTTCCGAGTGCTTTCACTTTGTTCAATATGCGCTTTCACGCGGCGCATTCCTCTCTCACTCTCTCTGGTACAAGGGGCTTTGGTTGTGAGTCTGGACCTCTCTTCTAAATACTGATCTCCACGTCGTCGTCTTCCACCGAGTCGACAGATTCCTCCGACCCGCGCGCGAGCACGGGGATGTCTCGCGGCGATGTCGGGTACTCGTCGTCACTGCTGTCCGAACTCTGGTTGTGCGGATCATAATGATGGTGGCTGTGCTGGTGGTTGACGCTGCTGCTGCTGTCGCCCAGGCCGTTCATGGCGCCTCCGCCGCCGAGCATGGGGATGTCGGCCGTGTTGTCGTCCCCACCGCCAGCGGTCTCGTGGTGCACGGAGGACCGTCGAGAGAACCGCAGACGGCTTTGCTTTCTCACTGTGGGCGATGAGGCCGATGAGAACGCGGACGACGACGCCGAGAACGAAGAAGACGACAAGGCAGACGCAAAACCAGGAGACTCCACCGCGGCGGCGTGCGAGTGTCTTGACGCTCGTCTCGACTGGTGGAAGCTGTTCTTCGAGTTGGATTGCGCGAACTTGAGGTAGCTCTCGGGGCTGAGCGGCGCCTTGTGGCCGCTGGCGCTCCGCTGGGACCTGGAGAATGTCCGCACGGTGCGGCTCGAATTGAACTCCTCCACGTCTTCCATGGTTGCTCGTCTCGCTGCTGCCGCTGATAAGGAGGACTGGGACAGGGATGAAGCTGCGGCTGATGCTGTTGTGGATCCATTGGCGCCATTCTTACTGCTGCTGCTGCTATTGTGCATGAAGCTGCCGAGAGCGGCCTGGCTCCGCTGCGGCGGCGACGGCTTCCGGATCGCCGCGATGGACGTGCGCGGCGTACCTGCTGTGGATGAGTCGAACGACTCGATGTACTTGACGGACTTGACACTCATGGTGCTCGAGCCCAAGTCCTGCGGCGCCATGAACTCGTCATGCTGATACGTCTGCTGCTCCTGCTTGCGCTTGGATGAACCCGCGCGCACGAACGCGATCGCGAGCGCCACCGCCGCGACGCCACCCACCGCGATGCCCACGATGCCCGCAGTGCTCAGCGCCGAGCCGCGGCGGTACCCGGCCTCTGAGGTCACGATGCGGTCGTCCGGCTCGGTGGACGGCGTGGAAGTCGCTGTCCCAGTTCCGTCTGCGGCGTTTGGTCCGCTTGTGGCGGCGCGATCTTCGTCATCCGCTGCGCTTGATGTCGCATTCGCCACCACCTGCGCAGGTATCTCTGTCGCCTCTTGGAGCGTGCCTGTTGCAACAAACAAATAAACGATACCAAGAGTAACCCATTTAGCACCTCTTGCGCCATATCCAAGCTCCATATGGAACATGCACGAAGCAAGACGTACGTGGTGGTGGGGGCGCATCCGCAGCATGGACGACGCTGTCATGAGCTCCACCTGCAGCAGCCACAATGGCCACGACGAGCAGCCAGCAGACGCACGACCGCCTCATGCTCAGGAGTGGAGTGAAAGAAAGAGCTCTTACAAGCGGGTGCGGATACTGGAGACCGACACGCGCGCTGGGACGGATGGATGGCGATCACTTTGTGGGCGTCTCACTGTCTGTAGCCTGGCCCAGCGCAAGAAACACCAAACAACACACGCAGTTGCGCAACTTGCGCGCGCTTGTGTGGACTTCCTATAGTTCAGCGGATCAGTCCGCCCTGGCCGTCCGTCCGTGCGTCCGTCAGTCCGCGGATGGCCGATTGGTTGACTGACTGACTGGATGGATGGTTCGGATTTTTGTTGAGGATGCCCAGCCTCATCGAGAGGTTCACTAAGCGATCGCCATTTCTGTTTGCTTAGGAGACAAACAAAAAGGAAACATAGAAGGAAGCCTGTCGTGGGATTGCGAGACCCCAACAAGCCAATCAGCGGCCGCGAAAACCCCAATGGGTGCAAGAGAAAGGACATTTGAAATCAAATCGCGCAAAAGGACAAGGAGGGAGGATGGCAATCGTGGATGGGACTCGCTCGGATTGTGTGGATTGGAGCAACCATCTCCTCTAAGCCAAAGTCACTCACAGCGGTCGTTTCGGTTCATTCATGCGTCTGCGGATTCGGACGACGAGAAGAGAAGAGAGGAGAAAAGTCGCGCGAAAGGGATGCTGACCACGGGCAACCGCGGCCATGTAAAAGTTGGACGTGGCAGAACTACTGTAGTGTAATGCTCCCCCAAGATCGGACTGCCCTCTGTACAACAAACAACATGGGGAATCTTCGAAGGAAAAGCTTGGCAGTTTGAGCGCACAAATCATCCCAACGCGAAGAGCTACAGTACAATACCCACACTCTAGCTTCATGCCATGTGCGCTCACACATGAAATGCTTGCTTGCTTGTGTGTCCACACACACAGAGGAAAGTGTAACCGCTTGCAATGGTTGTTGTTTCGCCACCAGCATCCTTGAAGGATCCCCTGGTTCAAACGGACGGACGTGGGGGAAACTAAACCGGACGGAGGGGGCATGACATGGTATCCACCGCGTCCTGCTCTGTCCTGCTCTGTCCTGCTCGGACGGCTCATCTGGGATGTTTTGGCCCGGTGGTCATAATTGTGTGTGCTTCATTCCCCATCTCACCGGCAGGATCAGAGAGGCAGTTTTCGAGGCGTCCACAAGCCGTCTTCCCGATTGTTGAGCGACAACATTGCATTCATTTTACAAGGGGTTTGAATTGCAAAAGCCTGTTCTGCAAAATAATAGAGCGACAAGTCGAATATTAAAGTCGATTATCACACAAACCACTAAAATTGGATTTTCTGATCCGTTTCAAAAATACCTGTTTAAACATGAACTGCCTTTGGATTGGGTAATGATTCTCATTACAAAAGGGAAAAGAGCAATTTTGTCCAGAACTGCACAATAAGCGACAGAATAATATGCAAAGCCAGCTGGCTTCTTCACTGTACATTTCAGGCCGAATAGTAGCCCCTTAGGAATTGTGAGCAAGCATGCACAAAGAAACCCACAATACCAAAACGAAGAGCTCCACACAGACAAGCGAGAAGGAGAGCCTGGAAGCATGTCGTCGACGGGTCTGATAGCGGGGAAGAACCTGCGGGGCAGCAGAAACGAGGAGTTCTTCGCGTGGGAGGGCGCGAAGGGCCAGGGCAAGGCCGCCGCGGACACGGGCGGCGCGTTCGAGGCGGAACAGATGATCCAGCGGCTCGTGCGCGCAGACCCCATGGCGCTCGCCAAGATCTACCACGTGCCAGACGACCAGGACACGTACCTGTGGCAGTACGAGCACCTGCGCCAGGTCATGAAGGAGCTCAACATCCTGGTCGCACGCCTCGACAGCAAGTGCACGCGCGAGAGCTGCGTGGTGATGAAAGCCACGGACGACTGGGTGTTCCTGTGCGCGGCGCACAAGGCCCCGAAGGAGTGCTGCGCGTTCGAGTACATCATCCACACGATGGACAACGTCAACACGCTGCTCACGAGCAGCCGCGTGTTCCCATCGCGCGTGTCGATCACCAGCAACGCGACGCAGTACTTCCAGTCGGTGGCGCGCCGCCTCTACCGCATTTTCTCGCACACGTACTTCCACCACCCCGAGGTTTTCCGCGAGTTCGAAGAGGAAACCTATTTATGCCACCGCTTCGTCTACTTTGCGCTCAACTTTGGCTTGATCCCCAAGAATCTGCTCATTATCCCCGACATGATGTAATTGCTTTGTCCGTATGTACGTGTTTGATTATCTGCAAAAAAATAAAAGCTGCATTCGCATTTCGCAAATTAAAATGGACGACTCGAAGAGCACACACTCACTTCCTGCTGGACTACGATCTTCGCAAGTTGTTCAGTCGTGCTTCTAACTCACTCATCGCTGAATCGCTCGAGTCGTCACCACCACCACCGGCAGCAACAGGCGCCGGAGGGGGCGCCACCGTCGGTGCGGCTTGCGCTGGCGCAGGCTGAGCCGCCTGCGCGACCGGTGCTTCTGGCACCGAACCCGTCAAGTCGATGCCTATCTCGTCCAAGACCTGGCCGACGATCTTGTCCTCTTCCTCCTCGTCCTGGTCGGCTTCCATGACGTCGTCGATGGTCTCGCCGATCATCTCCTGCGTCATCTCCATCTTCTCGCTCTCCTTCGTGTACTCCATCATGATCTGGTTGAGCTTGGGCAGGTTCATGGTCTTCGCCATCGACTTCATCGCCTTCGTCGTGCCTTGAAGGGCAGAGGTCATCGCTTCCGCCGATTTCGCCGTCTATTCGGTAGTTAACATCGAGAGGGAGAGAAAGATAGCATCCTTGTCAGCACAATCTTCACACAACAACATAATGCCACACACCAAACGCGCAAGAACGCACCTCTAAGCGCAGCGAGACCGCCTGTAGCTGCGAGCGCATCGTGTAGAACTTGGTGACGTGCTGGCGCGTGCGCACGAGGTCCTTGGCCATGATCTTGACCGAGGCGATCTGCCCCTCCTTGGCCATCTTCTTGATCTCGATGATCAGCTTCTTCTCCTGCATCTGCAAGTTCGTGCGCTCGCGATCGAGCTCACGGATCGCACGGTTGATCTCGCGCTTGTTCTCGCGCAGCTGCTCCTTGAGCGTCTTCTTCTTGCCGAGCGCGTTGCCCATGGTTGCTCGCTCCCCTGCTGGTGGTGGTGGTGGTGCTACTGCTACGGGTCACCTTGTCCTCTTCTTCTGTGGTGGTTATCCCTCACGCACAAAGAGAGAGAGAGAGAGAGAGCTCCTCGCGGTCTTCTTCTTGACTGTCGACTTGCAATTGAGGAATGGCATACTTTCTCAATGCACCCAAGAAGAAGAAAAGGGAAAGGAGGAATACTGCGAACTTAAGGGGATTCTTTCCTGCATCAAGTGCAAATCTTTGGCTCGATTTTTCCTCAGAAAGAAATGGTGTTGGACACGTAAAATCCAGCTTGGGTGGCTGTAAGTTCGCGATTGACAGGGCACTAGGTGCGCATTTTGCAAACTCAAAATATCATCGCCTCTTCAACCAACCACAACGCGTGACCTTCAAGCCAAAATGGCTGGGGAGCTGCAAGAAGCGGAGGAAGAATCCAAGGCCCTCACTTCAAAACTCACCCTCTCGACAGTGCGCTTCTGCCAGATCCTTCGCGCATGGGCGTCAAGTGCAGATCCCTCTCTGCTCTGCACTGCGCGCACTATAACGCTAGAGGGAGTGCGACAGCATCGCATGAGTTTTCGTGATGGCGATCCTTTGGGTGGGTTCGATGGTCTGCGAGCATCTTCGATCTGGTGAGTGGGGCCAGCGTCTGACGGGCGGACGTGTGTGCCTGCCTTCATCCTGATGTTCATGAGCGAGTTGACTCATTGTCTGTGCTAGTGCTAACTGTTTTGTGTCTAGTGTGCGTGCTGTGTGTTTAGAAGAAGCTGCGCATCTGCGACGAAGAGATCAGGGGGCCGTCATCACAGCAGAAAATCTCCTATGTTTTTATTGACTCGCTTGTCCAGGTGGTCCGAAACTGATTGCGGCGCAGTGTCGATATGGAACGAACCACTGTCGCACTGATACGCTGCGGCTTGGCGAATTCAACTGCACCACTGGCGGCTGATTGAAGCAGGCAGACTCACGAAAATGGTGAAGTGGCGGCCTTGAGCGAACGCAAGCCAAATCTTGATCACCAGAGGCTTCGAATGCTTCCATCGCGCGGCATGTGCGTCCAGAGAAGTAGTCTCTCGAGAATTACCTTGTTGCACGCCTCAATGGTAGGGCCCATATGGGGATACTTCTCGTTTGCAACACCAGCTATAGCGCATGCTCACCTGTGAGTCAGGAGACTGATCTGGTCCTGCATTCTCTGGGGTACATGGCTGTTTGGACGCACTCAACACCTGCAAGCAAAGCTCGCCTGTTGCGCTAATCAGGCAGTCCAGCCATCTATCCATCACGACCTTTCGTTCTCGCAACAGACCACCAACTGACAGGAGTCAAGACACGTTAGCGAATCCTGGTCGACAGGCGGTTGAAACTTATATCGTGTTGCCAGCCACAGGCCCTCACAATGGGGTTGAGCCTCGTCCATTTACATACTGTATACAAATGGCGCAAATGTTGTTGCGCGGCTTTCGTTCGTTGGTGCCGCCCATTCAAATTCAGTAGCGTTTGCAAACGTCGTGGCATATTCGTTAGGGAACAACAGGAAACGATGGAGAACTGGTTTGGGCTGGGCGACATTTTCAAGTTTCGAAAAAACATTATTTTTGGTCTTGGAAGGGAGGACTCGGGTTGGACCTTCCGTTTGCAGGCTGGTGGTCGTTTCAGCGTCCCCAAGAATCCGGCGTCCCTACCCCTGCATCCTCTACTCTTCGTTTTAGATACTTGTAGGATGAGTTTTATGCGCTGAATTAAAGCTGTGATTTGGACGATCAGGTAATGAATACTGTTTGTAATTCGTACTTAACTGGAGCTAACTGGGCATTTTTCTCTCGCAGAGGGACAGTTTTATCGCTGAAAGGTCGTCCTGCGCTCTCCAAAGCCAGCTGGGATGCGTGGCTCTTTTCTTTCCTCGCCGCGCCGAGAGTGGCGGCTGCGTGTCCTCCTCCCCTCTCGCTCCGCTTCTCAGTCCGTCCACTCGCGTGAAGGGAGGGGTGAACAACACCTCAAAAACACACAAAAACAAAGTCAAAGCTTGGACCAACGCCAACAGCAACAAACAAAAAGTGAGCCACGCAAAGCAGCGTTTCAAAGGAAACAAAGGAGCCGACCCTTCCGGCCAACAACACACACAAGCAAGGCAGCCGCCAAACACAACAGCCTGGCCGCCTGCCTGCCTGACCGCATCCTTCCACACGGCGACCGCAACCGCCGCCTCTTCGCGTTTGCGGTCACTCTCACAGGTCTCTAGGTTCGCCCCCCTCATCGAACAACAAAACTTACACGCGCACACGAGCCACTGGAAAGCAAGCAAGCCAAGCTTACAACCTCAAGCAAGAAGCAAACAAGACGCAAGCAGGACAAAGCAAACAAGCCGCGCAAGTTCCCAACAAGCGCACACGCTGCGACACAGCATTGCCCACAACCAGCACGAAGCGAATATGCTGCCGTCGACCATGGCGGTGGTGGCGCCTTCGTCCTCTTCATCCGCATCCGCATCCGCATCTTCGGCCTCGACCTCGACGACCGTGACGGCCACCGGCTCGCCCGTGGCCGCTGTGACCTTCTGCCGCCTCGAGTGCGACCACAAGGACCTCTTCCAGGCCGAGTACAAGCGGTAGGAGCGTCTGCGCATGTGCTTGTGTGTGTGTGACAATAGTTGCAGCTGTCTAACACTTGCTTGTTGCTGTACTCGCGCAGGAGCAACCGCACCAAGGGCCTCAAGATCCTCCGGTAAGTACGCAGACGACTCGAACAACTCCATTGTCCACTGCAGGACCATTAGAGCCACATGCTCACTCTCCCTCTCTCTTTCGATGTGTCTCTCATGCGTCTACGTGCAGATGCTTCCCGCACTGCTGCCCGAACCACATGGACCGCAGCTACTGCGGCAGCTCGCTCCACGTGCTCGTGCACACGACGACCCCACAGTCGTCTTCCTCCGCAGCGTCCACATCTTCCGATCCCAGCGCCGCCGGCATCGGCGAACTGGCGGTGTTCGCGCGCTTCGAGTCGGCGTCCGATCCCGGGATGGAGCCGGGCGAGTGCGTGTCGTTCGACGGCGTGACAGCGGCCACGCAGAGCGAGGAGAACCCCGAGGGACAGTGGATCCCGGGCGTGAAGGAGCGGCCGTCCGCGCTTGCGTCCTCCGTGAAGCACGTTGGCGGCCAGCTCCCGGTCGAGAACGCGCTCGTGTTCCAGCTCAACGGCAAAATCTACTCGCGCTGGTACTACGACTGGGAGAGCGGCGCGAACAAGGCGCAGCGGCTCATGAAGCACGTGCTCAAGGCCTACGTGTTTGAGAAGTGCGCCGTGGACTCGAAGGGCAACCTCGTCACGTCGCTCGCCGGCGGCAAGAACATGCCGATGCCCCAGTCGTTCCTCTACCGCGTCGCGGCCGTGATCGTGTCCCCCGAGTTCACCGTCATCTCGTACCGGCGCGCTCCCACGGAGACACTCACGATGAAAGGCGACGCGCAGCAGATTTCCTACTATGGCGCACCACCACAACGGCTGCCGTCGCCCACGTCCAGCACCGGCGGTGGCGAGCGCCACCACAAGCGAGCGTTCGGAGCCACGGACATCGTCATCAAGGAAGACCTGAGCAGTCAGTGGGGAGACGACGAGCTTCTTGGACACGACGTCGTGGATCCGCGCACGATGAAGCGGAGACGACCGACCGACTCGTTCGTGCGTCCCGTCGTATCGCTGCGCGGCGGCGTCATGCCGTCGGCCTCGGACCTCTTTGAAGATAAGGTGATGTGGGAGCACACGAACGCCAGCGCCGTCACGACGTCCAAGAACCTCGCGCTGCTCTACTGGTTCGCGCAGTGGACGCCGCTGTCCACCTATGCGCCATTTGTGGATGAGCTAGTGCACATCACCCACAGAAGACTGTTGGAGCCGCTGGCGCCGGTGAACCACCAGGTCGGCAAAATCAACTGCTTCTCGCGCGTGCTGCTGGAGCAGGCCGAGTGGGCGTCCGCGCCGAAAGCCGCCAAGGCCGTGCTGCCCTACGAGTTGGAGGCGCTGCTGCGCGTCGTCGCGCAGGCCGCGCTCTGGTTCTTCTCGGAGGAAACGCGTCGGGGCTTCCGCCTGTTCTTCCAGCAGCACGCCGCCAACATCCTGGACAAGCACGCGCTGCGAGCGAGCTACCTGGCGTTTATCACCGAGACCGAAGAGCGACTGAACCACCACGTGTTCGTCATGACGCCGCTGAAGAGCCTCGCGAACGTCGCCGAGGAGATCATCGCGGTCGTGTACTCGTACGAGATGTTTCACTCGAAGCGGCCGCGCGTGCGTCATATCCTAGGCGCGCACGGGTTTGCCGGCTGGAACGCGTTTGTCGCGCAGATCCGGGACTCGTACATCGCCACAACGTTCAGCAAGAAGCGCGACTTTGTGCACGCGTCGAGGTTCCTACAGACGTGCGTGGCTCGGAACGCATTCGAGCACGGCTGGAACGGCGAGTGGCTGCTGGACACAGAGGAGGCGGTCTGGAAGCTAAGCGACCCGTCAGTCGAGAGCGCGTTCTCGCTGTTCACGATCTTCGAGCTCATCTCCCAGATCGGTCGTCTGGAGATTGGACTCGGGGTACAGGAACGCACGCTGCGAGTTCGCTCGTCGAATACCCTAACGCCCGGGGTGGACTCCATGAGTCTCGTGCTGGATGGACGCGAGCGGGTCTTCCGCGTGTTCCCCAATGGCATGTCATCGTCGCTGAGTGATGGTTCTACCGGTGACTACATTGGCAGCATCCACATGGAGGGCAAAGAGCGGCTCGTCGTGTACCTGGAGCTGTTCCGGTGGGCGACGACGGCGACTGACTGCTCGTTCCACGTGCGCATGCGCATCGAGTGCTGGCGAAACCACCGGCTATACGTGAACGGCGAGGTGCTGCAGACCGTGTCGGCGTCGTCCTTCGCGGACGAAGAGCGACCGTACCTGGGTGAGATGAAGCTGCGCGCCAAGCGCAAGTCGATCAGCAAGGCGCACGCGCGGCAGTATCACACGGCCGTGCCGTCTGGAGGACCGAGCGTGACGGCGTTCCCCGCTGCGTGGAAAGCACTGGGCAGATTCCGCTTAAGCTACCACCGGCTTGGATAGGAAAGTAATAGGATACGTAGGTAGGAAGAATGAGGGTATTTCAATGGGATAATGTGGTCGACCATTTTCTGAAAACGAAGGACGTGGAAGCGAGCTGTTTGAGAGAAACGCACACGACGTTAATGAGGCAGAACAGCATTTGCTCCATGTGCCAAAGACCTGGCAAGCTGATTGTGTACAACGCTTACAAGTTAGGGATTATGATTCCTACATCGGAGAACTCGTCCCTACACCAGTAGCGACTGTCATTATTGCCTCGATTTTCCCTGCAGCATCAGCAAAAAGCAATCACGCCGTAGTAAACAAGCATTTCGCTTTTTTCTGACTCTTGTTCACAGCGACTGGAGCCCACGGCATAGTTGGGCTGATGCAAAGCAGTTAAAAAGCTTACTTTGTTGTTGTTGCTGTTGTCGTTGCTGTTGTCTTAATGCTGCAAGGCTAATACCTGAACCGACACCAGGCAGGGCTAGTGGTTCTCGCCTTTGCTTGTTGTCCCAAGCATCGATTTCTACTAGAGGCACGGGGGGAACAAATAAAATGCTGGACGGCAAACTTGCCCCCCACTCCCAAAGCATTTTCCCTTCAGTGCCAAAATGATAAATCACTGCGACGTAGAGATGCAACATGCAGCTTGATGGTTACGAGTGCAAACGAGTTTGTTGCCCTTTGAATGTCTTCATTTGCTTGCAGAGTTTGTTCAGTGCTGGAAATTGTCCCGGGTGGCCCACCGGAGCGATGACATTCGCGCGACACATTCCTCTCAAGTTGGACAGAATGCGTTGCGATCTTCTTTCGATATTCGCACCAGCGACGCACACTAGCGATATGTGAAAAACGCAGAACTCGGGTGCGCAACACCACGCGAATCAGGAGGAGTGAGCTCTCAGTGGGGACGGAGGCATCATCTTGACGCTTGAAACTGCTCAGCTCTTGAGATCGCTGCAACTGTGTGTCTTGGTGGCGTCGGGTTTGTATCAGGGGTCTGGCGGGATTGAAGAACGGAAAATGGTTCTGACGTGATCTTCCCGAGTTTGTTGGTCATCGCGGGCGTTGGTCAATCAAGCCTGGTATGGGGTAACTCGGAGTATACAGCCGATCTGCCGCTTGAGGAAGACTGCTGGGGTGCTGCTTGGCTGCTCGTGATCAGGCTCGCAGCTCGGAAGTGATTGATTGCCTTCAATACCATCAAGCCAGCCAGGCTTTATTCTCGTTGTTGCCTGTCCGTCACGAATTTGGGGATCGAATTTCCACGCTTGGTCGTTCTATCCAGTAGTATCACGCATTCGTTTGTAGTGGCGCTTCTGTCGCCCGTCTTCGGGCCTTTCTGTTGCTGCGTGGTCACCATCGTGATCTGCTGAGCAATGGTGACTTGTCTGCTCGGCTCTCTTTCTCAGCGTCAATTCAAGACCGTTGATCAAAAAGCGCTGGCTGCTGACCACACGATAGGTATTGAGGGCGACTGGTGATTTGGTGGACAACTGCTGTCGATCTCCCATTGTTGTTGTGAGAGTCATATCGAATTCCCGCCAGCGCGGAAGCAACAGCGCCACTCTTCATGTCCCTTCTGGCTGCACGGCGATACGACCCAGGAATTCTTCCTCGGCGTTTTTCGATCGCAAAATGTTGAAGAGGCTGGAGGTCTCGGGACTAAAGCCTACGGTGGCGTATGCGAGCCACTGCTCGTTCTTTGAGGTCGCTATGTACGTGGCGCCGCTACCGTGGCTTGACGCGATTGGTACCAGCGACCCATGCATTCGAGCCTGAAGCGACACACCTTTCCCTCACCATTGCCTTCAACGAAATCTCGCACTCTTGTATTGCATTTTCTCTGCTCTTCAGGCTTGAAAATGGTAGTCGCGTCATCGTATCGAGCTTGTGGGATCTTCTCCGTAGTGTGCGTCAGTCACGCACAGGCCACGAAGGTTGGAGGCAGCAACAAAAGCTATGCTGCGCGCTCATTGATGTGCCTGGCACTGCTTCAATACGGTCGTAACAGCTTCACCATCTCGTTGCAGACTGTCGAAAAATCACCCCGCCTGCTTGTTCTTCTCAATCTTCGTTTCGTGGTATTTGGTCATATCGGGGGTCGTCGCGTTCCCTCTTCGAAGTAGCTCTGAGTGGTGACGGCCCGCCAGTGGTCCAGTGCGACGCCCACCGTACGCGCCGTAGCCTGTTGATCACTGAGAGAGAGAGAGAGTCCTTGAAAGCTTGCGTCATAAAATGACCCAGAGACTCGATGCGTACGCCTCAAAGCCACAGGTAGTGCTCACAAGCATTCGTGTGAGAGTCCCTTGCTTTGAATCGAGTGACACAGATCTTGCAGACGTTATGCCGCTGAGTTGATGGAAGCGGTCGCACGCGTCGTCAACTCCATCTGTAGTCGTCACACTTGAGCTTCTCACTCAAGTTCTCTGGAGTCTCAGTGGGGCTTTGCGCTCTCGCAGTTGCTGTTTTTCACACTGAATCAGACCAAATGATGAAGGCAATAGACGCCCCAGCTACGGGTCCCAGACGAGGTCCATCTGGTCACTCTGTGTGGCGTTCATCTCCTTTGGCGCTTGGAGGTAGCGAACCGCGATCGAGAACTTCTATGCCAACTCTTTTCAGGTTGTTAGCGATGTGTACGGCAGTTCGTAACTGAGTGAACTCCTGCCACAACAGTAATCAGTTGGCCTTGAAGATCGCGTCGCCTCACGATTCGCAGAGCACCCGACCCGCACGCACGCCATTTCTCTCCACGCATTGCTGCGACTAGAGCCGCTCGAAGTGTTGCCCATATATCATCCGCCGTTGTATTCACTACATCCACCAGCCAGTCGCAACCAACGGATGCATGGAGCACCACCACCCACCGACCGCTCAAGAACCGCACAACTTGCTCAATCGCATCCAGCTGTGGGACGTCTGGTGACAGCGTCTGTGTACCGCCAATCCAGTCGTTGCAGCTTTGGTAGTCGGATGCAGCCACTTTGACAACAGAAAAGCAGCTCAGTTCGTGTCACTCGCGCTCCTAGCTCTCCTGTATCTTTGTTCTAGGGCGGCGAACGACTGCTGGGATCCACCATCTGGAACGTGTCCTTCTCGCGTGTGTCAAAGTCGGCCGAGGTCGCGCAACAAAACAGGAGTGTCCAGCCTCTGATCCAGTACACTTCCGCTGTCAGCTGTCAAGAGAGCCCTTGGAGACTCTGCGAAGGCAGAGTTGGTTGCGTTTGCAGAGCACACGCAAACGTAGAATCAGTTCATTGAGCAGTCGACAAGTTGGGTCAAAGGCCAATCGAGAGTCAACCCAACGCCGAGTCTCTGGCTATATGTCGGGGGTGGTGCTGGCGTGAGACGCTGGGAGCGTGAGAACAGTGTTCTGATTCGCTTCGATGCGCGCTGTCTGTCCTGTCGTTCTTGGGGTTGCCGAGCGGATCACACCCACCACCAGGACCAGAGAGGGGTCGTGGATGCGTGGATGTATCAATACCAATGCATTGCGGTCAGCCGCCCATCGCATGTTGAGCTGGGGACTTGCAGATGTGTCAGCCGAATCTTCCGCCCGCAGGAACCTGCCGTGCGTTCACTGAGTATCCTTAGTGGAGACCATTTTCACTTGACAAGAGTGCAAAGTGGGATGAACCACATCTGCAGGAGGAGGCGATCCAAATGGCGGCCAGCGCCAGGAGACAAATCCCAACAGACGGCGCCCATTTATACCAGCAGAAGCTCAGAATGCTCTTGATGTCGCCCACCAGGTGAGCGAGCGTCGCTGTCGCCATCGCGCGCGTGTGATTCTATTGCTCAATCGCTCGGGTTGCGTGTCTTCTTGTCGTAGATCTGTACCTTCTGCGAAGTTGTCAAGCCATCAGGATTTCCACGTACTCAACAAAAATACGCCGAAGCCTAAGATCACTGGGTTCATTCATGCCATTCGCTTCAGCAACGCCGACTTGAGACTTGTAGCGAGCGGCAGCAATGTGGTGCAAACGCCAGCGCGGGACGGAATGGAAAGGGAATGGCTGGCGAGCTGTTCGTACGCGACGAGCCACAAGACCTGGAGACAACCGGCTGGCCAACTGGTTGGCTTATCACGACAGGTACTTCGTCACAGCGGGCGGTTATCAAATCGCCTTTTGTCTTCGTCGTCGCTTTTCCTGCTGAGCTCCGGCACTTGGTCTCTCATTCAGCTTGTACTGCAGTGTGGACGCTGCGTCAGCCAGTGGCGAACCCTTGATAGACTCACTCAGCTGTAGAACGCAGTCGCAAGAAGCCCAGTCAATCTGTGAGTCTCTCGCTTGCTCTCTCTCTCTCTCTCGCGCGCGCTTGCGAGTCTCCTTGGCTGGAGGTGCGCAAGCGTTGTGGAGTCGGGTCCGTAATTGGTATCTTCGACGCCGCTGATGATGGGGAGCTGCAGGCTGCTTTCCAGGAACCAGTCGCTCCCCTTCCTCGCATCGTAGCGATGAGTGCATCGGCCGCTTTAGCTATTAGAATACGCGTGGATTGACGCCTTGCAGCTGCTTGTGCACTTGCAGAGAGCCGAGACCGATCGATAGAGTGGTGGGGGCGGAAATGCAGCGAACAGACACGATGAGATGAGGACCACTTTTTGACGCGAACACAGAAGAAGTCGGTGTATTTTACCGCGAGTGGTACAGTCATATGAAAAATTATAGACGCACCCAGTTTTTTTCGATTTTCTTTTTCAATTTTTCATTTTTGAAAGCGCTGTTCAAATAGGAGCTTTCATGGCAAAAAAGAACACAGAAAACCATATGCAAAAGAGTAAAAATTGAAAGAGAAAAGTCGATTTTTCACATTTTGACCCTATGGAAAAGTATAAACGTACTTTAGTTTCTTCCTTACTTATCGATAGTTTTGCTGCGCTGGAGGATTACTTGAGCCATTCGGGTAGGCATTCCTTCATCCAAACCGCGTAGGTAGTCCTGATCGAGCCCGCGCCAGCATTTCTTGATCTCGCGCTTCAACTCGGCCCTGGTAGAGAGCTGGCGCCCTTTTGCATACACCGGCCTCACCAAGACACCCCAGACATTCTCAATCAGGTTCAAGTCGGGGCTTTTGATTGGCCACCTCGATGTCTGCGTCGAGAGTCTTGATGAACTCCATTGTTTTCCCTGAGCTGTGCACTGACGTTGTCCTGCTGGAAGAGAGCTAGAGAGCGATCACTTTGGCGCTTTAATTCCTCGATCACTGGAGCGAGGTACTGATTCAGCGTCTGCACGTATTTTGCTGAGTTCTGACACCCCTCCAGAAAAGCAACCTCACTCTTCCATAGTAGCTAAAGCCACCCCCAAATCATCACGGAGCCGCCTCCCGCAACATTGCAGGGTTACTTCTCTCGCTCGTTCCACAGGTCGTGTCAGTAATACTGGCAGCCATCTGGTCCATCCAGGTTAGATTTCTTTTCGGCTGTGTAGATGATGAGCTTGAATTCGTCCAGTTTATTGAGGCGGCGGGCGGTAAACTCGACCCCTAGCTGGTTGTGCTTGGCCGTAAGCTTGGGGCTTTTTCTTAGTTTGATGTACTTAGCAAATTTAGACGCGCGGAGAACCTTTAACGCCGTAGTATAGTAGAAAGTAAACGTGCTGCGTGGATTATCTTCTTTAGCCTTCTCCTCTAGCAGCGCAGCGATCTTCTTGGACGACAACTGTGAGACTGTTGCTAGGCAAAAGATCCGACGCACATCACGGACCTTCAGTTTTGGCGGCCTTCCGGCGCGCTTCTTGGGTTGTTTCCGCGACGCTTGCTGTAGGTACGTGCGCACGATCTTCTCGCTGCGTTTGAGCTCTTGCGCGATGCGGCGGTTGTTCATCTGCAGCTTCTTGAACGCGATGATCTGGCCGATCTCGAGGTCGATGAGTTGCTTCCCCCTTGGTATTGCCAAATTTTTGATTGACGAAACGAAAACATGTGAAAACGAACCCAGTGATCCTAATTACACTTATATTTCAATTGCTGCGTAAATGGACGTTAACATTATTATTTACTACAGTCCTCCCTCCCATTATGTTACATCGTCATCAACAAATACCCTTTCGAATTTGATTCGATCACTTTTACCA
>JALBYZ010000607.1:0-21015 GCA_038050575.1 Globisporangium mamillatum
ACCGCCCCGCGCATGCCCCCGTCCTGCAGCAGCGGCAGCACCTCGTCGCCGTACGGGGACAGCGCGCCGCTCTCGTAGTTGTAGAACGGACACGACGGTGGCGTGAAGAACTCGGGGCTAGTGGGCTTCTGCGCCACGAAGCCCGCGAGCTTCTCGTCGTCGTAGATCCAGTGAAGTCCCATAGTGGCGGCGTCGCTCACGAAACCGCCGACGACCGCGGCAAGCGCGCGTTGCTTTGGGATGGAGAGAGCCATTGTCGCTTGAGGTTCTTGAGGTTGAAGCTGGATGCGCGCGTCAAAAGAAGTCGCAGAATGAGGCGATGGCAAAGGGGTGCGCGCGTACAGGTAGTAGCCAAGAAGCGCGGCGACACCCACGATCGCGGCCGACCAGGCGGAGTGCAATTGCGGAGGACGCGGGCGTTCAGCAGTCATCCCTCGTGTGCGTCGGACGATTGCTCCTTCCTTCGTGGGAGTGCGATGTGAAGTGAGACTTGAGCAATCACTCGTGGGTGATTTGCAAAATGATGATTGTATGTATAACTTAACTCAGTTCGCTATCTTCAAGGCAACGTAATCACGAGCCAACGCCAAGATCAACATAATCAACTCTTGCCTGGTTGACTGTGAAGGACAAATGGGAGAAACATGAGCCATTTCATGTGGCGCTGGGACTCGACTTCGCTGCGAAGTGGTGGTCGTGCGCTGGCAAATATTAGCACCTTTAATGTATGAACCCTCGATCCGCTCGAATCTCGTTCTCAATTGAGGGTTGAAAGTTGGTGCAACGAAACTCGTGATCTTGTCGAATATCATTTGCCATGAACACCGGATGTGTGTTTTGTGCGAGCTCGGCTTGAGGAAATTTTCCCTGCCAGCCGCAGCACATAAGCGTCGTTCAGTGGTGGTGCAGGTTGTTTACCACAACAATTTCAACTGTAATTACCACCGAGCGATAATTACATCACATGCGCTCTTCAAGATTGCGGTAGACCCACGGTTGCTTACGTACAAATGCGCACAAGCACGATATCACATGGACATGGCTTTCAGGTAGGTCTGCTTTATGTACTAGCACTGCATGAGGTCTCGTCGATGTTTGTTGACGCTCACATTCAAAATCAATTGCCTTTGCAACAGCTCACTGGTGACCACTGGTGCCACGTGGGTTTTGGTGTGGGTTCAAAGTAGACTGCAAGCATGCACGTGTAACCACGCGAGTGGAAGGGGTCAAGAATGCGATGGTAATGGCGTCAGTTATATCTATCCGCACAAATCAATCACGTGCGTCGGACGAGAAATTTGCGGCGGCATCTTGAAATGGAAACAAATCCTGTCTCGGCTCTGGGAGGTTACGTCTAGCTCGTAAATGACGCAAGTTTCGACTCGACATCGAGCGAATAACCCCGGTCGCGAGCATTCTTTGCCCTCCCTTATAACCAGAACAACCAAGTCAAACAGCAGAAGGGAGGGAGTGCGTACGATATAGTGGCAGCATCAGCTCGCGAATGTAGCGATGCCACCCCAGTGGGCGCAAGCTGAGTACAAGACATAGAGAGCGTTGACTGGAGCAGGAGGAGTGTGAGGCGGGCTGGAAGGAGCGAGAGTTGGATCGATTGGAGTGCAAGCAGTGTCGAGAGCACCGACGCAAAAGCCATATGCAGTGTGAGCGCGATGAAGAGAGTACCTTCATCGACGCATGAAACGAGAGCTTCTGAGGACAGCATTCACTTGGTCGGCCTTGAAAGTGGCATGCTCGCACGCATTGCTAACCCAAGACAGGTCCATCGAACATTCAATGCTTCTGCATGTTTGGTAGCTTGACACCAGATTTCGCGATGAGTCTCAGCCCATCAACTAGTCAGAGCTTAACAAGTGCCAGTGCCTCTTTTTGTCGACTGCGTGTGTGTGTGTTGTACTAACATGCAACCTTGCTACTCGATGCGGTAGTTGGTTGGTCAGAACTCTTGACCCCAGCTGTAACACGAAGTCTTTCGAGAACAGTCGCTCATTCTCGCGATCTGCGCGTACACAAGAGCCAGCCAGCGAGCTAACGAACCGTGAGCGCGATGCCGAGTCTTCTCTGGACGTGCGATGAGATCGTGCTGCTCCTGCGTGCGTGGGAGGAGGTCGGGCCGTACGTTGACGACACTGAACGGGCTCACTGCGCGCGCGTCCACGCGCGGTTCGTCGAGCTCTGTGGCGGGGACACACCGCGAACGGAGCAAGCCGCGCACCCTGCAACGCTCGCCCCTGGCGTTCAACCACAAGTTCATCACTAATTATGACCAAGAGAGCAAACGCAACAATGCGAGTGGAACCTGTTTCTCGCTGAGTCCGCGAGGACGGGAGCAGGTGTTCCACAGCAGCGAGCACAGGAGTTACCGGTACCTGGGCTTTGACCAAAAGATGTATGCTGCGATGAGTCGCATCAAGAAGTGACAGCCGCTGAAGAAGCGCAAGAAGATGATGAAGAACCAGAGCGAGATTTTGTCGTCAGCGGAGACTCGGTTGATCACGGCCGAGTGGACCTACGACGAGCTCGCGAACCTCGTACGCGCGTGGTGGGACGAAGTAAAGGACTACCAGTCCCATCTGGGCAGCAAACAGGCCGCGAAGATTGTCAGCGCGCGTATCTACGAGCGCTTCACGATCTTGTGCCATGGAGGTACAGTCCGAACCCAAGCTGCGGTAATTACGAAGAAGAACGATCTGGTGCAGTCGTACCGCTTCATCTTCAAGATCAACGAGCAGCAGTAGAAGACCAAGCACCGTGGGTGGTTCTCCATGTCGAAGCTCGAGAAGCTGGCGATCCTCCATGCGGCAGAGTGATCGGGTCACCTCTCCGACATGCTTGAGGATATTCCCGCGCGCGTCGGCACGGTGCCGTCGGAGGAGCGAGCGTTGGGTCTCACTCGGCGTGAACGAAATGAAGAGAGCGACGACGAAGACGAAGAGAGCACATCGAACGATGATGAAGAGAATGCCGTACCAAGTCCAAGGAACAGGCCGCAAGTGAAAGAGGAGCGGTCAGCGAGACGTCCGGGGCGACCAAGGAAGAACCAAAAACTGAGCGCGACGCCAGTGGCGGATCGAGATGGACTCGTGTCTCAGTATCTGTTAACGCGTCGACGACTTGCGAACTTAGCTGACGGCTGGCTATTATAATTCACTGACGAAAGCAACTCGAATACGCTCAGATATCCCAATCAATCAAAGTTATGGCTGGCTGTACGGTAGTACGTGGATATGAACGCAAGAGCCTGGAGTCAAACTTCACGACGACATTTATTACAAAACGCCACACGCACAAGTCACAGTCAACACATGAAACTCTCTCAAGCACATCACGAGGAGCCTCGATCACCCTGGTTCTGCAGCCGTAGAATCGTCTCCTGAGCCAGACTCCTCGTGCTTTGAAGATCATCTTGGACCTCGCAGCTATTGGTGCGTTCATGCTCGTGCGACTCCTCCTTAGCCATTGACTGGCGCTCGCGATCTCCTCTCTTGCTTTGACCCCAAGCACGCGAAGCACTGCGAGCGACGAATTGCGATCGACAGTCCGTGCGTTCTCGAACAATGGATGGCCCACCAGTAACTACTTTTTCCACCTGCTGCATCTCGTACGCAATCTGCTCCAGCCGACAAGATTGTTTGTCCAACATGTCGGCCATCTGGAGAAGCTCATCATCATACATTTGCGGTTGCTGGTATTGTATCACCCTTCGTTTCAGACCCTGCTTATGATCTCCATTTCCGTCGCCGTGTGAAAATAAAAAGAGCTCAGGTTGATAAGATTTGCTTTTCAAGACGACAACAAAGCACTGTCGTCCAATGCCAACAGAATCGCACTATCCGCTCACAAGTAAACTCAATCAATATTGCAGCCACAGGCACGGGCAACCGAGAACATATGCACATGCATGCGAGCAGTGGTTTTACTTTCCTGTCAAAAAGGCTGTTCGTGGAGATGCTTGGTCTCGCGCTCGAGACAAATAAGCTCCATCTGCAAGCTCAACCACTTCCAGAGGACGATGCGATGCTGATATATTACATACAGCAGCACAAACCCAGCAGGATCAGGATGCTCAGCACAGGTTCAATCGCGAAGAGAAACTCGCGATGCGCTTGGAGCAGTTGGAGATGCAGCTCGACCGAGAGGAACGCGTTCGAGCGCAGAGACAGCGCGAAGTAGAACAAGAGACGATGAAGCTCACGTGGACTCTTCGACGTGAAGAGGTCGAGGCTGAACGAGGGAAGGACCACGCTCTACTGGCTCATCTTTTCGACACATTCGCACCGGAGGGCGGCATGCCAGAGGATTTTTGTGTAATCCGTTGATGCCTGAAAGATGTATCTGGAGAGTCGGAATACACAAGAGGTAACCTTTTTATTGTACTCCCAACACTATGCTGCAGGATGGTGCACTAAACAAGAGTCCATATATCGACACATGTGGATAAGACTATTATGTGCACTAATGAATAATCAAATGTTGTTCATTCGTATTTGTGTAGTATTGCAGATACCTGCGAGTGTATCTACCTCCAGTCGCGTCACGATGTTATTCAAAGTCTCACGACAAACCCATCTCGCTGGACACTCAAGCGGCGACTACCCTTATTCTTCTTCTTACTGGGCGGGTTTTTCTCACTCTCGTCTCCACTTCGATCGTCACCATCGTCTTCAGACGCATCGCCCGCCTGCTTCATGCGCGCTTCGCGGTCGAGACGCATCTCTTCTCGGAATCGCTCGCGCTCTTCACGGTCGCGCCTCATCTCGTCTCGAATCTCGCGCATGACGGAAATCATCTGCTCCGACTGTTTCTCAAGCACCTCCACGACAGCAGAAAGGTCGAGACTGAACTTCCGCTTCTTGGGCACTTCATCACTGCTTGGTTGCTGCTGGAGCTCCTGAGATGCACCAGGTGCATCAGTGCCGTGGGAACTAGCATCACTTTCCTCACTGCTGTCCCCAGCATTGTTGACACGCATCGCCAAGTCCGCCAGTTCATGGAGACTGAACGATGACGGCGTCCGTGGTTCTGGAGCCGGTCGTTGGCGCTTCTTTTCGGTGCGTGAAGAGGTTGACGATGAGCTTCTGTCCGCATTCGCCTGACGGACTTTCTTTGAGCTCGCCGAGTTGTTTTCTTGCTCTTCTTCATCTTCCACGTTGCGAGCACCATGCATGAGCTTGTCTTCTTCGCGATTACGGTCGGGAACGATAACTGCTTCTGCCAGTTGTGCTGGCACCGTCGGTAGTTGCTGGTCACGGGCTACTTGAATGAAGCTATTGGGCGTGTTCTCATCGATCCTGCTTTCGTCGCCATCACTGGTGTCGGCATGGTTATCATTCGTTCTGCCTTCGCCTTCCTCATCATCGTCATCATCGTTATCATCGTTGCTGATTGTGTCTTCTTCATCGATTTCTTCCTCGGGCTCTGGCTTTCTCTTCTTCTTCGCCTTGCTTTGTGCTCGTCGTCGTGGGGAGGAAGGGGCGGCGAAGTCGCTATCTGACTCATCGGATTCGTCGCTTTCCTCATCGTCCTCATCGTCCTCATCATCCCCATCTTCATCGTCTCCGTCTTCACCCTGAACCACAAACGTGATGGTATCCAATGGGCGTTCCTCTTTGTTGAGGATCTTGGTCATCGCGTCAAACATGGGCCTGTCAAAATCCGTAAAGCTCCTCGTGCGGTCTTCACTCACGCCGTTGGCTCGCGCGGCCTCAAGATGGATCCGCTTGCGGTCCGGTCGCTCCAGTGAGAACCAGTCATGACTCAGGTCCTTCCCACTGTTCTGATTGTACTCCGAGATAAACTCGTACATCTTCGTCATTGACGCGAGTTTCAGCAGTGTTGAGCGCTCGGACCGGTTGTACTCTCCTTTCGACATCGCCATGAAGCGCTCGTACACGCACGAGCCAAAGGTGACGTTCGGTTGGAGCTTCGCAAGCGGCTTATCGACAATGTCGCGCCACGCGCGCACCAGCAGTACGTGCTCGTTGTGCGTCCAGATGACGGTCTGTCGCCCACCGTACTCGTTCCCCTGGCGCTCCGAGTCCTTCATGAGCGCGCCAATTTCGTGGAACTGGGACTCGGTAAAGTACATGAAGCTGCTCTTCGGGAACTTCTGCGCCACCACGCGCTCCTGCTCCTTCTGGGAGAGCGAGAACCACGTCGTCTCTGGCGGCGATTGCTTCTGTTTCTTGTTGCTGCTGCCACCTTGCTGCTCGGCACTCAACTCGCGCTGCTTCTCATTGTACTGCGAGATGAAATCGCACGAGAGCTTCATTGAGTCCTTCTTGAGCACTACCGACTGCTTGGTGCGTTTGAGTGTGCCGTCACTGAGGTTCACCATGTGCTGATACATGCGCGAGTTCATGCTAAAGAGCGGGTTCCGGTTGCCGCTCGCCTTTGGGGGCTTGTTAATCGCTTCGCGCCACGCGCGAAACATGAGCTGCACTTCCTCGTCGCTCCAGGGCTGGCGGATACTTAGCTTGCCTTCGAGCTTGGAAATCTCCACCATGCTGTCGAACGTGCGCTGGTCCATGCTCAGCAGCGCATACTGGCGCTGGTCGGTCAGGAACATCTTCATCGCCGCCGCCTTCTGCTGGGTCTTGGTCAGTTCGAACCAGTGGTTCACTTTGGATTTCTCATCACCATCGACAGTATCACCACCACCGCCACTACGTCCTCGTGAGCTCTTTGCTTTTACAGGCGGCTTCTTGTTAACGTTAGCGTTGTCACCAGCAGTAGTAGTCTTGCCACCTTTCTCCATGGCCTTGGCAGCGAGCGCTTCGTCGCGCTTCTGGTTGTACTCGAGGATGAACTGGTACGAGTTGTTGAGTAGCTGCTTCTTCGCGACCACAGACTGCAGCACGCGCATTGTGCTCCCGCCGCAGATCTCCACGAAGCGTGCGTACAAGCGCGCATTGAAACCTCCGGCGGTCTTGCGCGGCCTCGCCGGCGGGTTGGCCACCGTGTCGCGCCACGCTTGCACGATCTGCGCGACCTCCTCGGCACTCCAGAAGATCAGCGGCTTGACCGTCGGGTCCGTCTTGCTGCTGCGGCGCGGGGGCTTCTTGGGCACCGGTGGCCGCACGGTCGTCTGCCGCTCGCTGCGTCTGCGCGACGCCATTGCTATCAATCCGCTGGAAGGTGCTGCTCGCAACGGTCGTTCTCTTTCGCTTGAGGGGGAGCAATACGGTGTTGCTCACCACTGGAGATCTTGCTTGACGGAGGGGGAAGGAAAGGGATGCGAGACGAGGGACAGGAAGGAACTGGTGCAAAATAACAAAATTACTGTCCAACATAAGCTTGGTATTTATATGTATAATTGGCTATTTTGACTAATTGCTGATTTTGTGCGCGGATAAAGTATGTATTAGGAACACAAACAGCAAGTTGGTTTTAGTAGACTTGTTCCAAGCTGTGGAACCTAGATACGAACGCCGCGTCGAACATCTAAAAGGCGGCGACGAGCGCGATCCGAGGCGAGGATCGCCCCGCGTACCTTCAAAGGGTCTCAGTGGGACTTCGTCGGTTTCCACACACAGTTGAATCGCCAAGGTGCTCTTGGTCCCCGTGCCACTATAATCGAACTTGACGTGTTGATAGATGGACATTAGATCTGCTCGGTATACATGCTTCCCTTTTTATTCGCTCGCCATGTGGTGGTTGGCACCTGCTCTCACTTCGACCACCTTCACTCTTGGATCTCGGGTTGCTGTATTTCCTGACGAGTGGTGGTCGGTTTTGATTGAGACGTGATTGTTGATTTGGTGGATGTGATGCGGTGGTTTTACATCACCATTCGGTAGTTAGTCTCGATAACGACCGTGTGCACCATCGTGAGTGGCACTGATAGATGAGAACGCTCACTTGCTGCTCTCTCGTCCATTCCATCTTTCAGTCACCTGACCGTTTCCCACCCGTCAGTATCGAATCTGCCAAGCGAGCCATGAAGCAATCGGAGGAGCTACCGCTGCTTACCACGTGCTCCGCCAACGACGCAATCATCGAGCACGGCTCCCAAGGACCGACAACCGCTCAGAAATGGCACGTGGAGCTCCGGTCGCCCCGACTGCGAGGGATGCTTCTCGTGGGAGCCTCCGCAATCACCTTCAGCCTGCTCTCGGTGATGGTCAAGTACGCGTCCCAGTCGATATCGTCCATGGAGATCGTCTTCTGGCGTTCGTTTGTCGCGTGGTTGCTCAACCTTGTACGTTTATGTATGTGTGTCTATGATCACCATAGTACCATAGCAAATGCTGTTTACTGCTAGTGAGTGCCTACGAATGCTCTTGCTAATGAAATGTCTATGTCCAATAAACACAGGCTGCTGTGCGCGCTAGTGGCGTGAGCTTGTACATTGAGAAGCCGTATCGCCTCGCGCTCGCCTCGCGCTGCTTCTTCGGGTTCTGCTCCATGTCGCTGGGATTCTACGCCATGCAGCAAATGGTGCTCGCCGACGCTAGCGTGCTGATCTTCATGAGTCCCGTGATGACGTTCTTTTTGGTAAGTTTGTCCTCTCGCGCCATCCACGTCGTGCAAACCTGATGCAGCACAAATCTGACAATTATCGGCGATTGTTCCTGTCGGTTCTAGGGAGCGCTCGTGCTGAAGGAGAAGATCGACGCGATCAACTTCGGGTGCGCACTCGTGTCATTCGTCGGAGTGGTTTGTGTTGCGCGTCCGACGTTCCTCTTCGGCTCGGATCACGCGACCGCAGACACCGACGGGTCCACGCTGGCGATCTTCTGCGCGCTGCTTGACGCGGCCGCGCAGGCAGTGGTGTATGTGAGCATGCGCCGTCTGCAACAAGTGAATTACCTCGTAGTGATCAACTACTTTCTGCTCACAGGCTCGGTGGTGTCGTTGCTCTCGTTGGTGTTCATTCAGCAGGTATGGATTGGCCCGCACTTGTTCTCGATGACCGTATCGTATTGCAATCTGATCATATCCGCTTACTCGATTTTCGTCGCTCCTGATTGGTCACTGTTCAGGAATTCATGCTCGACATGTCCTGCGACGTGTGGCTCGCTGTGCTCGGCACAGGACTCTTGGGGTTCTTGGGGCAGCTCTTCCTCACACGCGGCTTTCAGCTGGAGAGCGCCGGAACAGCCTCCGTCATGCGCTACCTGGATGTGGCCTTCGTGTTCATTTGGGACGTCACACTGCTGCACGAGCGCGTCAACCTCTGGAGCGCCGTGGGAGCGCTGGTTATCTGCGGGTCGGCGATCGCAATCGCTGTGCGGAAGATGCAAAACCATTGACAGGAGCTACTTGAGAGACTGGAAAGCAGTGTGACAGTTCCTAGGCTAGTTCACAAATGCTGAGCACGACAAACGATAGAGACCACTAATATAGACGACAGATTGAAAGGTATAACCTGGGTAGTACGCTCTAAAATGTCTTTAAAATCGCCGACTCGGTCAGGCTTCGCTGACTTTTCGTGCTGTCCTGTGATGAGAAGCAATAGTCACCAGTCATATAGAGCAATTTCGAGAGCTGGAACGGCACAACCTCAACGGTAGTGTCGGTGCTGCTGGTGTCGCACTCGAGAAAGAGCGGTCGCAAGCACAGCAGGCAGTCTATTACGTCGTTTAGCATGAAGCGCGCTTGGCTCAACTCGTCGTGCAGGCCCTGCATCTTGGCTTCTGTGATCTGAATCGACTCAAGAGGCACTGACTTGAGCGCGAACTCGTGTCTTGGAGTCCACGGGATACCCGACACTTTGATGCTCATCGTGAACTCGAGCGTCAGCGCACCACCGTATCCTGGAAAAAGGCGGCACTGGACATCGTTCGATGGATCGCATGTGGGTAGGTTGAGGCAGTTTTGGAATATCTACTCCACAAGTAAACAAGCGCAGGGGTTAGAAAGGTTGACCACATCTGTGTGCGGACGTGCTGTCCCATCACACAATACATAAGGAGAACAACCAAGTTCCATCAGTCAGCAAGACAGATTTTGATCAGACGTGGATGGGAAAGGCTTCATTTGTTGTCGAAATGACATCCTGAGACTCACAATTTGTTTGTTGCGAAAGAACTTATTTCGATTTCTGCCAGCTTCTTCAGCCGCATCTCCACTCTTCTCGGCTGCTTTTGTTCTCGCTTTCTCGTGGATCGTCTCGACGATGTGTCTCAGTTATTTTTTCATCATCATTCATCATCATGATCGCCACGTTCGATTGACTGCCGCTCAGTGCGATGAAGCGCTTGTACAGTAGCAGACATTGCAGCAGTGACCTCGTGTCACACCTGGAGAAGTTGCCTAAACTCTCCGATGGTCCAAAGGTCGAACGCATGACTCACTTTTGCTTGTGCGATAGACATGCAAGCAAAAGCATCGACTGTGCTGCACCAGGTACTCCTCCGCTGTTTCACCACTGCCTTGGTTTGGATGAAGCGATAAGAGTCAAGATAAGCAGGCATTTCTCCTGACTTCCGGCTCACCTCCTCCAGAGTACGTGACTCCATCTCCGACCAAGACTTCTGTAGCGATAGTGAAGGTTCCAGGCGCCGCCTCGCTGGATTACAGTAGCACTCAACATGCTACCTAACCCGATTGCGTTTCTACTTCAACACATGCGAAAAATCTTTTCGTTAGTACACACGAATACAGCAAGCGGAACGACGCTACAAGGATTGTCGAGTTGCCGAAGTGCTTGTTAGATCCCGAAGGTAAATGAACGCTTCTTGCCTCCTGCTTCCAACTTGTACACAAATTCAATCAGCAAGGGAAAATATGAATATGCAGGAGCATTCGATAAAGCAAAGGTTAGCTGTGCGAAGGTGGCAAGGATGATGACCCCGAGTCTGGGGATCCGAGGATTCGGGACATATTAGCGCAATCCATCACCAGCCGGATGCCTATTACGTTGTCCATCTACAACATTATCTCGTATCATGTCTCTCTAACGTTGCACATCCGCGACAAATCCCTCTTTTTGATTGGCTATCCTCTGTCCTTTCTACCACAACCAGACGATCACACAGAATGCTTTCTTTTCTGGAAAGGGAAGACAAGAAGGGAGAGAGAGAAGGAAATCTCACGCACGCGCGAAGCCTAGCCAACCAGCCAGTCAGCCAGCCAGCTAGCCCACCCACAAGCAAGCTAGCCAAGCTAGTCTCCTAGAGCTAGACAGTTAGGTAGCGATGTCCACATGGTCACCCACCGAGTTCGCAGCGCTCTTCCAGGCGTGGCGCGAGGCCATCGACACGCCGCTGGCCGAGCGCAACAAGATCTCGCACGAGGTGTTCCGGCGCTTCACGGTGCTCGTGGGTGGCTCGACCACGCGCTCGGAGGGCTCGGTCTCGTTCAAGCAGGGCTCGCTCAAGAACATGGTACGACTCGTGATGGCATTCAACGACCGCGACAAGTGGTTCGCGTTCACGCTCGAGCAGAAGAAGACCTGGTTCAAGATGGTCAACCGCAAGTCGTACAAGTTCATCGACATTGACCGCCCGCTGTTCCAAACGGTCAAACAGCTCATCGAGCTCCAGGCGGCGTCCACCAACATGCGCGTCACGAGCGCGAGCGACGACGGGTTCGGGATTATCCACAATATCTCGCTGCGCGTCTCGCTGCGCAGGAATACCGTGACGGGAGCGTGGAAGACGCGAGGTACCCCACCGCTACTCTCTCACGTGTTGCCGCAGGAGCCATCTTCAGTGCCTTCGCCCAAGCTACCCCCACTGTCATTGCCGGTAGCCCAACGGCAGCAAGTTGCAGCTTTCCTTCCTACTGCTCTGAGAGCTCCCGCTGCGGTGGCACAGCCTTCAGTGCGAGCTCGAGCGAGAGAGTTCCCTTTCCCGGCGCGTGCGGCTGGCTCGAGATCGATTTTTGAGCACGAAGGTGGCAGATCAATTTTCGCTCCGCGCTCTTCAGCGAACGCCCGTCCAGTTTTCCTTACCAGCTCGGACCAATCGAAGACAAGCTCTCAGGATCAGCTCACCCGTCCTTCAAAGAGGAATGATGTGATCGTGTTTGACGACGGAGGCTATGACAGCGGCAGCAGTACGGAGAGCGATAGTGATGCCGAGATGTGGGAAGAGAGTGAAGTAGCAGCCGCTCATCTCCGACACCTGGAAAGCCTCGCTCCAGCTCCAGTCGTCCCATCAGCAGCAGTGGCATCAGCGACTCCTAGAAGCAACGCTGGTGTGGACAGCTTTCTCTCAGCTCAGGCCAACATCAACAGCCGTGCCCGACCTCCAATTGCTCGCCCACCACTTTCTTCAGCTCAGACCCAGAAGCGCAGTCGAGGCCCGGTGTCGCCGACCTTTGCATCGCCAGAGATCAAGAAACAGAAGATCGATCCGGAGCTCATGATGGTTGTCAACATCCTCGAGAAGCAGACGCAGGAGCTCAAGACTTTGATCGCTGAGGTAAAAGAAGAGCGAGAACAGAATTTGCAGCAACGAGCGAAGGAGTTTGACGAGAAGAACGTTCGTCAGAACGAAATCCAGCAAATTGTCGAGACGATCAAGGTGGAGGGCGAGATGCGCCAGAAAGAACACGAACAGCGCCAGTTTTACCAGGAGGAACGAAGTCGCATGATCGAGGCGATCAAGGTTCTCCAGGAAGAACGAACGAAATTCGAGCAGGAGCATAAAGCGGAAGAAGAAGTGCGGAAGGCGATGCTGGAGCAGATCGTACTGGACCGAGAAGAGCGCCGTAGAGACCAAAAACGGAGAGAAACCGAGCGACAGGAAAGAGAGGCGCTACTCCAACAGATCCAGCAGGACCGAGAAGATCGCCAGCACGCTCAAACAAAGCGCAAAAAAATCCTGGAGCAGTTTGAGCAGATCCAACAAGCGAAACTAGTGCAAGATAACAACAACAACTACATCAAGGAGCGAGAGAAGAGAGTTGAGAACTTAACGAATCGAGATCGCGAGAATGCAAGCAAGCAAGGCGAGCAGGAGAATAAGAGACCAGCCGCTCTTATTGTCAAGGAAAATGCTGCCAAGGCTACTCCGAAGACAGATCGTGAGGATGCGATCAAGCGATTTGAGCAGCGAGTTCGTGAGAATGCGAGCAGGTATGGCGAGCAGGAGAACAAGAGACCAACAGCTCCCAGCTTCAAGGACAGCGCACCCAGAGGTATTTCTTCAAAGCCGTTACCACCACCACTACCATCAGCAGCAGCGACGAGAGTGGTGGAAGACAACAGCTACCGCCATCACGCTAGACAGGACTATCACAAAGCGCGCCACCACCATCGCTCTGGTCGCCCGTTCGACGACAAGGCCGCTCGCATGAAGAAGTTCAGGTGAATAAACTAGAAACTAGTTGGCTCGTGGTGTCACTCTGGCAATGCTCGAAGCTGGCGCACGTGCAGACGTGGTGGCGATAACTTAAGTAAATGTCCAAACCTCGATGATTTCCGCTCTCTCAGTGGTTGCTAGAGGCATTTCACTACTCGACATATATCGAAGAAAACGAACGCACTGGCCGTCGTGGGAACTGGCATGACCTCGGGTTTGATATCCATTATTTTCCACAAAAATCCTCAATTATTTTGTTTCAATCAATAGTGCATACTTTCGCAATAAAAATCGAGATATTTCATACCAGATAACGTAAATTATCACATATCCCAACTCATCAAGCAGAACAACACATGCGTTCAAATCATTTTTCAGTTTTATTCGGTACCGGATAAATTATATTATCGAATATATCAATCACTTTTTCCGCCATTAATAGCATCTGATCAAAAATCCACCCATATTCCAATTAGGGTGTTGCCGCGGCTCCATACAAAGCCCCATACATTTTCATCCTCTTATCCAAAAGGCAACCGACCGCGCCATCATCAGCAGCAGAAGTTGCCGCAAGACAGACAAAAGAAAGAGAAGCGACGGACGAGATGCCTCGCAAGCGCGGCAGCAAAGTAGCGACACAGTCGACCAAGTGGAGCGCACCGGAGATCACGGCGATGCTCGCGGCCTGGCGCGACGCGCTCGAGGCGCCCACGTACCGGGGCTTCACGGTGCGCACGCACATGTTCGACCAGTTCGTGGAACGCTGCGGCGGTGCTACGCCGCGCGCGCTCGCATCCGTCTGCTTCAAGCGCGAGACACTGCGCAACATGGCTGATCTCATCTGCGAGTACCACGAGAGCGTCGTGGAAGGGCAGAAGAGTGACAATGAAGAAGAGAAGCAGGATGCGCCATCAAGTTCCACTGGTGCTACAACTACTGCTGGTGCCGGTGCTGGTGCTGGTGCTTTCAGAGAGCTTGAGTGGTTCTCGTTGAGTGTCTCGGAGCGGAAAGACTGGTTTGAAGAGCACAACATGCGCTCATACACGTTCCTGGACATCGACGTCGACACGTTCCGGGAAGTCAAGGAGCTTCAGGAGATGGCCCAGCGATACGAGTACACAAAGTTCTCCAAGAGCGGAGGTCCGCGTGTGAAAAAGGAGCAGAACGAAGGCGAGCGACAAGCGGTGCGCGAACGCAAGCGAGCGTTGATGAGTTCTCAAGCTGCTGTTGATCTCGCGGCAGCATTGATAGCTAGACCGGTGGAGTCGGCGCCGTCGCCGCCGAACGCCTACACTGAAACTACAACCAGTACGAGTGGAAGTGAGCGATGCAGCAATTTCGAATTGAAGACTCCAGAGATGGAGACCGTTACTTATATAGCTGCTCCAACTCTAGTTTCTGTGATCAATAATGCTGACGAATACGGCAATGAGACCCAGGAAGAAGACGAATCCTTGCTTGACATCCGTCACAATCATCACCACCACCACCATGATGCTGGATACGATGGTAGCAGCACGGAAAGCGACAGCGATGCGGGAGTTTGGGACGAGGACCAAGACCAAGGTTTTGGATCCGACGATGCGGAAGAAGATAACCAGACAGAGGCTGCAAATGATGCAGTTTCTTCGAGCGAAGGTGTCATCACGATACACAGAAAAGATGGCAGTGCTGCCAACGAGGTTAGGTCGCAGAATAACAACGCAACAGAGGCCCCAATTGCAGCTCACTCAAATGAAGAAGTTCAGAAGCTCCATAAAGACAGTGCGGTAACTGCTGCGATTCCTGAGCAGACTAATCGAGTCGATCAAACAACATTGCGAGAAGAACAAGCGTCAGTTCGTTCTGGAGTAGAGGTGCCTACCAAGCTTTCAATTGAAGCCTCGAGTACAACAGTTGTCAGTGACACTCAAGCTCAAGGTCAAAATCAAACTCGAGCTCAACAATGCAATCAGAAAGACGGAAAAGAAATGCAAGCTGTAGACGCTTTGACTCGTACCCAAAAGGAAATGGCCGCAAAGTCTCTGATCAAATCACCCATTTTATCCCAAATCGCGCCAGTCGCAAGCGGCGGCACACTGCAAGATCCAGCTCCAGCTCAACTTCAGGCTTCAGCCCCAGGTGAGCATAATGAGACGAGTAGGCGCGAGATCGAAAGACAACTGGCCGTCAACCGTGACCTGCCAAAGATTGTTCAGAGTCTGGAAACGCAAGCTGAGCATTTAAAACATATCCAGAATCAAGCAAAGCACGCGAAAATGCTGGACCAAAAGACGCGACAGAAGGACCTCGAGAGAATGAGAAAACTGGAGAAAGTGGTTCTGGAGTTGGAGACGCAGGTGAAAGATATTCAGTCGAGGCAGAGCACGCACCGAGACGAAAAGAACCTTGTAGATGCTGCGTGGAACAAACAATTCGCGAAGCAGCTTGATCGGATTCGATCTGAGGGTCAAGATGAACGGCATTTAATTGTGAGTCAGATCAACCAGATGCAGACTCAGTGGGAGAAGCGGGACGCAGAGCGACAACAAGAGGCATACGCGCTCAAGTCGGAGATCACCAAGCTGCAGAAAGAGGCAAGTGCGAGGGATGGCGTTGTGGGATTAATAAGACATGATCTAGCAGAGATGTGGCGCAAAATGACTCAGGTGGCAGCGGAGAATGAGGCGACTGCTCAGATATCAATGCAGTCAGACAATGCGACCGCGACGAGTATACAGCAGGCATCAAGCGCAATAGAAGACAGACGTGATGAAAAACAGACTGAAATGGTGACGTCAGTAGCTCCAGTGCGAACCCAAACGCGGATCGAAGCTATCCAGGCAAAGGAGACCGAAGCTAAAGTCGAAGAACCAGAAAAGGAAAAGGTGTTTGCAGCGAAGAAGTTGCAGCCGCGCGAACCAAGTCCGAGAGAGGGAGACACTTCAAGACAGTCCAGCGTCATGACAGCGAAATCGAGTCCCGAACCTGAGAAGGAGGTACCGAGAGAAACAAAAGCTCAGATAGATCAAGATACAGTGCCAATGCAGCTTGTCCGCCAGCCAGCCTCACCTCTCGAATCGAAGCCGGCAAGTCAAGCGATGAACAAGGACCAGCCAGTCAAGATTCCGAAGGTAGCACAGTCATCAACAACAAACCAGAAGGCAGGCCAGAGGTCTACACCATCGCAGAATGAGATGGTAGTTCAAAGACCAAATGCGACAAAGAAAACACGTGAGGGCAATCAATCAAAGATACCGGTGATTGCCACCGATTTGGGGCGAAAACGAAAGCGAAGACGAACTGTCCTGGCAAAGCAGACCGATGATGAAACCAAACAACCAGAGCAGGGAAAAATACTCGCTGAGAAAGAGTTGCAACCGTGCGATCCAAGTCCAAAGATAGCCACTGCGAGGCAGTCTAGTGTCATTAAAGCGAAACAAAGTCCAGCTCCCGTGCCGCCGCAGTCTTTCCCAGCTACAAAGCCTGTGAGGGATGAAGATACGTTACCAGCCCAAGTTCTCGATCCGGCAGCTAAACCTCTCGATGCGAAGTCGTCATATCAAGTGAAGAGTGTAGTGCAAGCAGTCAAGGTTCGCAAGATCGCACAATCAACAGCACGCAGGGAGTCAACTCCGAGGTCTCCACCGCGAAACCAGACGAACTTGGGAGACACTACACAGAAAGGACCGAAGGTGGCAGAGGCAACACCTAAGGGTGCTCAGCCAAAGAAAGCCAAGTCAGTAGGTTCAGGGCGAGATCGAAAGCGGAAACGAGCTGTCCTGGCAGAGGTGACTGAAACGCCAGCTCAAGGATCAGAGAAAAGCGAGGTTTTTACAGAAACAGAAGTGCAGCCACGTGGAACGAGTTCGAAGAGAGTATCAGCTAGGAAACCCAGCACAATCCAAGCGAGGCGGCTGACCCCAGAACCTGAGAAGGCGCCGAGAGCAAGAAAGGCTCCAAAAGATCAGAATATCGCACCAGCACAAGTTCCCCAGCAGCCACCTACACCTGTTGATGCGAAGCTGTCAGAACCTGGCAAGAAAAATGATCAGCCAGCCAAGATTCAGGAATCGCCATCAGCTTCAGTGGTTGATCCAGAGCAAATTTATCCTGATGCACTACCAGTTCCGACGTATCGAACCAGAGGAAGTCGGAACCGGATGAAAGAGAATGTTACCATCTAATGTGGATGGCGGCGGCGATTTGCGTATCGTGTGGTGGTTGATTCGTTTTACCGACGTTAGGAACTAGTAGCAAATAAGCCTTTGCGGATGCTTTTGAGAACGTGCACTTCTATTCGACACGATATTTTCTTTTTGAAGTGTGTTGGCTAATTTCGACGTCGAAGACCAACATCCAAGCCAAAATACTGATCAGAAGAGAAACGGACTTGTGAAGTGAAATGCTAACATTGAAATGGAGGAAGGTACAACTACATCCTTGCTAAAGCACTCTATGAGCACTCTATGAGCACTAACGCAGGGTCGTTCTCGCTTTCATTTTTCCAGACCGTGTTCGCAAGGTTGACACGATTGCCCCTCGCTGGATTTGAAGGGCACTGCTTCTGCGTACAGGTCGGCCAGATTCAGCACCTTGGAGCTGAGGCTCTGAGTTGGTCACTGGTGCTGCTGTATTCGGAGTGGCTTCGCTATTGTCGGGTATTCCTTCACCAACTACTTCACCGGGTTTCCGGTATTCTGCTCGAAGCAGCTTGATCTGGTTCAGAATTTCCGTGCGCTCTGTGGCTCTTCTCTGTCTGTCAGCTCGCTCTTGCTTCAGCAATTTTACAAGGGCTTCGTTCTCAGCTTGCTCTCTCTTGTGAACATCGTCAAACGCGATTCGATATTCGTCATCACGCTTGATTTCGTCCAGGAACCGGTTATGTTCTGCATGTTCATCTTTCTCTGCTTCGTCCTCCTTTCGACGCTCTTCTTCTTCCGACCGAATGAACGCCAACATCTCATCTCTCAGCTGTTGTAGTTTGGTGTCGCCGTCTTGGGATGAACTCATCTGAGCAACTAGTTCATTAAATTCCAGGTGCTCCTGTTCTCTTCGCATCGTCTCAGACTGCCACAGTTGCTCCTCTCGCTGTCTCTCATCTCGCTCTTGATCCAGAATCTCTCTCAGTTCTGCAGCTTGGGCTTCGAGGGAACGCACAGCGTGAAGCAGCCGGGGATCAGCAGTTAGCTCATGTCGATGATGCTGAACTCGCATTATCGATCCCGTTTGATCTGAGTGCACATCGTACGCGTTCAAAGCTTCGTGAACCTCCATGTGGTCTGATCCGCTCTGATGACGAAGCCTGTCGTCTCTCCTTGTTTCGCCCTCGCCTTGATTCTGAAAGTAGAGCGATGCCAAATGCCTCGCCTGGCCCCAGTCGTAGGTGTTGGTACCATCACCATTACCATCATCTCCATCGCTGTTGACACTCTGGTCACTGTCGCTGTCGCTGTCATCACTCCACGAGTCGGCGTCAATCATCACCATATCCCCACGTCGTCCAGAAGAAGAGGCAAGCAGGCGATCAAACGCCGAATCTTTTCTTCCCAACGACAGAGCAGTGCGCTCTGCAGGCATCCTGGCGGCAGGCGCCGTAGCAGCAGTGGGGTAGCTGGGAACATCAGGAGTTGGTGGCGGTCGCGAAATTGGTTCACTCGACCGCTGCGTTGTCACCCACTCCCCAGCTGAATCCCGGACCAGCGCTACCCGAATATCCCGAGGACCGACATCTGCATGTCTCACCACCGACTCGTCTGCCCGTGCTCGGTCTACTAATATCACCTCTTCTTCACCGGCTGCGATGGTATCTCCGTAGACGACGCGCTCGATCTGCATGAGCTTGTACACGGAGCTGAACGTCTCTTCGTCGATGTTGGCGAACTTGTAGGACTTGGTGTTGAGGCGCAGGAACCACTGCTTGCGCTCGCTGCGCTTCATCTCGAACCACCGCGCCTGCTGCTGACTTGGAGCTGACGACACCAACGATGTGTTGTCGACAGTACTAGCAATAGCAACACCGTCACCTTCAGCAGTGATGTCCTCACGATCAACGTCATGCCCGTCACCGTTGCGACCATGGAGGTTGTTGAACTGCGCGATGACATCCACCATGTTCTTCATGTACTTGCGCTTGATCTCCATGGAGCCCACGGTGCGGTCCGTGGCGCCGCCACAGAGCTCCGTGAAGCGCCGGAACATGTGCTCCAGCAGGCGGAAGCCACGGTGCGGCGGCACGTCCAGCGCGTCGTCCCACGCGCGCAGCATGGCCGCCAGCTCCTCGCGACTCCAGCTCGCGCCGACCATCGTTGAGTTTCGTGGGTGATCTTTGACAGTAGATCCGTGCGCTCTCGTTTTGTGTGACCGTTGGTTCATTTCCTTTCTTCCAGAAATGGGAACAAACCTATCCCATCACGATTCAGTTGACAAAAGCGGGGTATGCGGTTGTCAATACCGCATTTGAAAGTACCAAAAGATGCATGTTCAGATGGGTTCGCCCTTTCAATTCAAATCAGCCTACTTTGACTTCGCTTCTCTGCAGTAGCCAGTTAGTCTTGGTCATTCACGAGATCTCGAGATTCAGGTAAACAAAAAAGTTGCTTTCATTCCATCAAATCAAAGCAGTCAAAAGATCTCGTCTGCGTCGAGTCATCACCATCGCTTGACATCCAACCCATTTGTTGAGCGACGAAGTAAGTGAACAAAACATATCATCAATGCCACTGGAGCTGAGCTTAAACTGCTTCTACTTGTACCATTTGTGGCGTAGTTTCTGCGTTACGTGCCGTCTCGTTGCGAGTGCAACCTCCAACCTTCAAGTCGTCCGAGCTTGACCACCCCTTGATATTCTGCCAGCGAACGTGATCATTGATGCCACATGTTGGCTTTGAGAACGGATTCTTTAATGTAGTCCGTGTTGCCTGTTCCATGTTGATTTGAAGTTCTTCATGGATTAGAGAGAGCAAATTGGAGAATGGATCAAGCAAGCGGAAGATCCAAGGGAAATATACGGAGGATCCAAAAAGTTTCTTCCATTCAAAATGCTGCGCGCAATGCCAACCACACAATAGTAGTTGGAACTATTATTGGTTCGCCGCACCTAGTCCATTCTGTGATGGGCTGCAAAGACGAAGGCTTGAAAATCTCGTGTGTACCGCCTCCCCTGTGGGGCAAATATTGTGACTTGTGGGAACGAACTGTCCCTAGGTATTGTGACTGAGCCTCGCTTTGATGCCTCAGACTCGACGTGGACGGTTCACACGGTTTCGCTGTTCGGGTTTTCCTTTTCCCGGAGCCTCCTTTCCTCCACCTGCCTGACGGCTTCTCTTGACAGTGACTAGCGGAGGTGACTGACGGAGCACTCGTAGCACCTCTGCTCCCTCGTTCACATCTCTGATGGTCAATGCTGTTGTCTTCGGCACCACGGTCGCTTTGGTCGAGGACGCAGTAGATGGTTCCGCAGCTTTTGTTGCTCGCTCAGTAGTCACTGCATTGGTTCCCAAAATTTGACCATTACTGAGGTGGCGGACTGCTTCTTTGAACGTGGACCTGGGCTTTGCCTTGATTTGTTCGTTCCTTGATGCAGTCTGCGAATCTGTTGTTTTCGTCGTCTTGACTCGGCTTCCTTGTTTAAAGGCTGGCTCGCTTTGGCGGAGGACTGCTTCCAACCGCTTTGAAGGAGTGACACCTATTTCATCAATACAACGCTTCTCTCCGCACTACCAGTTTGCTTTCCTTCCAAACTCTTCTCCTCTCGTTGCTCTTT
>JALBYZ010000608.1:0-20900 GCA_038050575.1 Globisporangium mamillatum
TGCACCAACAGCCCCCCCGCCCCCCGACCCAGCCCCCCTGACCCGTCGCCGCTGCGGCGCCTGGGGCCCGCCCCCCCCCCCCCCCGGCCCGCCCCCCCCCCCCCCCCCCCCCCAGTACGGTGCAGCTCACCTGTGGAAGCTGCGTGGCCAATGGCGACGAGATTGTCTGGTAGTTGAGGTTCTTGGAGCCGTAGTGCACTGGCATCTGACGGCCCTTGCCGTGGCCATCCTTGTTGCTAAAGCACTGTAGGACAGTCGTTCGAACGTGTTAGAAAATGAGAAGAGGTACAATATGAGACACACATGCACTAGCATATTGATAATGGTACCTGGTCGGCGAAGTTCTCGAGTGAGAATCCGCGCCACATGAGCACACCAGGCTCACGGTATTGTCCGAAGACCATGTCGACTGGTGAAACAAACAACAACACAGTTTTTCATAAGCATTCGCATTCACGCAACACTCATATGGCTCAATATTCGGCAGCGCATAGTTACCTTGACGGATGGCAGACGCGCTGCCAAACTGAATCGCCTCCTCGCCGTACGAGGTCATGTAGAACGAGATGCGGCCTTGGCGCTGTGCGTCGTAGAAGATGTTGTCCATGGCGTTCAGGCGCAGCATGTTGGTGTACATCTGCGTACACATGTCCTGGCCGAGCTCCGGGTCCTTGGCGCCTTCCACCACGTCGCCCTGTTCATTCAGAACTATCATGTTGCACAAGCACACACGCACATACACACAGGTCAGCACGATGCGAGCATCAGTTTACCAGTCCACTCGTCAATTAGTCAGTCACGTACTTCGGAAGCACGGGATGAGCTCGTTCTCGCGCGGGTCCTTGAACACCACGTCCGCCACGTACGGCAGCTTCGTGCCCGGGAAGTAGCCTGCATGCGCGCACAGTTAGTGACCAACACATTCATAGTCAGATAGAGAAGGCAAGCAATCGTCAGTTATGCTTCGTTCGTCTACACTCTCCACTCATGGCATTGAAGATGGAGTCAATGACGCACCGAGAGAAGAGAAGGCTCTGCTGGTGGAGGCGCGGCTGCTGAGGCTCGTGAACGTCTTGCGGAGCATGTTGGCTGGCTGTGTGTAGTGTGTTGCTGTGCGTCTGTGGGCGTATGCGCTTGTGTGGTGAAGTGATCGATCGCTGCACTTGGTGCGGAATGCGCTTCGGCAGCTTGTTGCTCTCGAGCAGCTAGCTCTTCCACACTTGGCATTGGAAGAACTGCTTCTGGTCGTTGGCGACAAAAAGTGCTCGTATTTGCCTTTTTATTTTCATATCGTAAGATTAATATTATACAAATACAATTTAGATGAATAACGAGCCTCTTTATAAATGAAAATATCTGTGAGATGACAGGCATGCATTTTTCATGGGGATGCTAAGAATAGTCGTTGCCCCCAACCCGCGCTCCGTCATAACAAAAGATAGGACGGACCCATGTTTGGTCTTCAAAGTCGGGTACAGGTTGCGATACAATTGGATAAAATAAAGATCAACTTGAAGCAAAATGGCGATCTTCCATTGGCTAATATCACACCTCAAAAGGCAGAAATGCAATTTCTGCAAAAAATCTTTAAACGGCACTCTGGAGGTCTCCTCTCTCGACGGCTTCTGGGCGACTTCGCATCCCGCTGCGAATGGGATCTGGCTGCGAAGTCGAGGGCCAGTGCTGTTGCAGCGCCGCAGCTGCAATAAAACACCGTGTGCCAGCTGAGTATCCCCTCCCCCTTCCTTCACAAAGGCGACATGCGTGCATGCATCCTGGTAATACAGAGGACAACCTTCGCTTCAAGAGGACTGATGTACTTTTGATAGACTCCTGAGTGGAAAGAGAACGCAAAAGTCTATCTTGCTGGTGCTCTCTCTGTCCTGAACAGACATCCCAACGATCTCTATGCGCACCAAATCATATACTGATGGTGGGTTGGCCCTCAACGACGACTGCTGACATGCTGGAGCTTCATCGGACAAGCCAAAGTACGCTCACTCTACAAACTCGTTGAATTCTGGAAGCCCAGGTGTTGTTTTGTTGGTATTATAATAGACGCACGTGGGGCTAAAGCAAAACAAATTGGAGAGGCTCTAGGACATTAATGAGTGTAAGAAGAAAAAAATCTCTCTCTGTCGCTGTAGATTTCTCCTACTCCACAACCACCTAGTTTTCGAGCCACTTCTTGCGCGCCGCGCCCGCGGTCTTGCCGTTGTCGCTGAAGAGGCCGTCGAGGCCACGCGCGAAGAAGTCGAGATACTCGTTGATCGGGTCCTTCGAGTAGTTGGCCGCGAGGCGGAAGTTCTCGTCGCGGAATGTGTACGCGTGCACCTGCAGGTTGATCGCGTGCGCGTCCTCGATGATCGTGTTGTTGATGTACGTGTAGTAGTCCGAGTCGTTCACCTGGCCGTCACCGTCAACGTCCAGGGCGACGCCCGCCGCGTCCACCTTGATGGGGCGGATCTCCACCAAGTCGCGCTTCCACGGCGAGATCACATCGGCGTAGGTCTTGACTTCACTTAGTCCCGACTTGGAGAGCAGGTCGAACGACGTGCCGTTGCGGCCGCTCACGATCCAGTCGTACGGCGGGATTGGGTTGTCCACGAGCTGCACGAGCTTCACAGTCGAGACCTTGCGGATTTCCTTGAGGTTGTTCTGCTCGAACGACTGCACGAACACGGGCGCATCCTTGTTGTTCCAGCCGGCTTTGTCGAGTGTCGCAAGCAGCTTCTCCTCAAGAGGGAGGCCGAGACTGCGGTGGTACGTCGGGTGCTTGGTCTCCGGGTAGATGCCGATTGTGCGGCCGACCTCAATCGACTTGGCCTTGGCGAGCGCCACGATCTCGTCGAACGTCGGGATCTTGTACAAGCCGTCGTACTGGTGGTCGCGCTCGGCAAACGCCTGCTTGGCACCGAGCGTCTTGATCTCCGCGAGCGTGAAGTCGCTCACGAAGAAGCCCGTGTCGTCCACGCCGTCGACCTTGACGGTCTTCTTGCGGCTTGCGAACTCGGGCTTGTCAGCCACGTTGGTCGTCGCGATGATGTTGGGCTCGTGGCGCGCGATCAGCACGCCGTCCTTGGTCATGACGAGGTCCGGCTCAATGAAGTCCACGCCCATCTCGATTGCTAGCGTGTAGCCCTCGATCGTGTGCTCCGGGAGGTAGCCTGGCGCGCCACGGTGGCCGATGATCAGCGGGCTCTTCTTCGTTGGCGGCGACGGGGTCACTGGGGTCACCGGCGAAGGAGCCGTCGTGGCTGGCGCCGGGGTCGCGTCACCACACGTGGCTTTCTGGCCCATGGACGCGGTCGCAGCGACCGCCACGAGGAGCGCTCCGGCGTACAGGATCTTGACCATTGTGGAGAGCTGCTGTGTGCTGTTGTACCGAGAGGAGGCTGGTAAATTGGACAATGAGACTGAGGGGCGGAGAAGGTCAACGAAGAAGGCGGGCTGAAGCTGAGCTTCTGGACCTGACAGACAGACAGAACAGTCATAGATACTTCGTAAGGGAAAAAAGTGATGAGGAATCTAACGTTAGTGGCCCTTTTATCGCGCGTGCACTTGGGAAACAGGAGGAACGGATGGTCTCGTGGTCTTGTGTTGGCGTTGTTGCGTAATGGTGGCTGTGTCATCCTTCGATTCATTGGCAGGTGAGTCTTCTGTGGGCGTTGATGGCGTGGTGTGCTACGCCATGCCTTAATGCCTAAGATTCGTCTGAATCTCTCGCTCGCGTGCTGGTTGTTGTTCCACGCCCTTTTACCAACACTTGTTCGCAAATTTGTGCAAGCAGGCGTCCTCGTTTACGTCACTATCAAAACTCGGTATTAATACAAACGTCGCGATTAGCGATTAATAGCGATTGACATGCTAATATCGCGATCATGTCGCTGAGAGGAAGATGAGCTCCTTGAGTAAAGATGGCAGAGGAAAAACAAACAACCCAAAGGGAATCGCTGAACATCCGTCGGCAAATCACAAACGGAGTCCACTGGCTTCTCTTCGCTCTCTCCTCGAAGAGACCTTGAGAGCCTCATCGTCACGTGCACTGAGCAGCAGAGTCATCGTGATCATTGCATGCACTTTTGGTGGTCTGGTGATGCACTCGAGCGCCATTGCAAGCAGAATGGAAAATGAACAAAATCAACATGCAACCATATCTTCACGACTTTCCGTGCCAATACAGGATGCAAGTCCATATTGGCCGAATACACTGTCTCTTTTCTAAAACAACACGGCTTTCCTTCGTTTGACTTGATTGTGAACACGACAGAGAAGGCTGCTGCGGTGATGATGTGAAAAATGAAAGACTCGTGTGGACTGGAGGGGAGTTGTTGTCATAGAGAGGGCAAGCGCAACGGTCCACACGTTCGCACGGGCGAATGAATGAATCGCTTCTGCACGCGAGGCTGTGGCTCCCCGCAGCGGGCCATGATGACACCCACAGTGCAAGGCGACGCACTTGAAGAAGACGAGCGGTCTCCGACACCCCGGCTCGCCGCTCGAATCAAAGGAAGGCGACAACCTAGAGCGCCGCTCGGTCGATGCGGATTGTCGGGAGGTGCATGAGGGCTGGGTTTCGCATTTGGGGGAGGTCTGACTGGGAGACGGCGAGCGGTCTTGGGGCGGGCTTGGGTTCTCTGGAGTGGAAAGCGAAATGAGGCAGACTCACAAGAGGCGAGAGTCTGCTTCATTTCGCTCAAGGGCACCCTTGAGCGCGAGAAACTCAAGGCAGCTCTGAAAAGTAGAGGGCAAGAGGGAAGATCTTGCACCCTTGAAGCAGACTCATACAATGATAATGACTCTTAGGCAAATCCTCATCAACCACAGGATCCTGAGTCGTTTGAGTCACGTTGTGGATCAGCGCAGGCGCGAGTTTCTTTATGACAGTGGTTTTCCAGGTGGAGCCAGCTTGTGATTCGCAGCGAGCTGCATTACATACTGATACTCGCTGGATGATGCCAAGAATGGTTCAAGTGCTCCTAAAGCCAGCCTTGTCTGATTCTGGAGCACTTCATTCTCACACGTCGCATGTTTGTTTATTTCCTGCCTATCATCTGCTACCATTTCTCAATTTTCAGCCAATCAAAGTTCGTATCACTTTGATTGGTTATTGTGACAGGTCTGAACGCGCGCTGGCGAAGCAGAGCAAGCCAAATCGAATCGGCGTCCAAGCAAACGGAACGCCAGCCAACTCACCTCCGCCGCTCTCACACGTTCGTCCCCCACGCGCGTGAACATAGAGCACTAGGAGCAGCAGCAGCTCTTCCCCTGTCCTCCACCTACCGCAGTACCCGTCCGTCTTCACACAGCAGCCAGTCACCATGGCCAAGAGTATGCGCTCCAAGATCAAGCGAAAGTTCCGCACGGAGCTCCGCAAGAAAATCGGCGTGCCGCACCAGGCCATTCAGGAAGCCAAGATCCAGGACAACCTCAAGCGCGCCATCGAGTCGCAGGGTAAGCTTTTCGCCCTCTACTACTATATGCCGCTTGTGTATCAAACAATAGTCTAATGCAGCGTGTGTTTCGATCGTTTTCTTTTGAATTGCAGAGGGCAAGTCGGTGCTTGAGCTGAAGAAGCTCATGGGCACGGTCTCTGCGCCAGTCGCGGCGATCGATGGCGGCATGGAAGTCGATGACGAAGCCGTTGCTTCGGGTTCGCTCGCCAAGACCGAGGCGGAGATCCTGAACAACGAGGCCGAGCTCGCCGCCGCCGCCAAGGAGAAGAAGAAGCTCGCCAAGAAGCTCGCGACCAAGCGACGAAAGAAGAAGTTCGTGCACTTCCACACGCTCCGCAAGAAGGGCGTGTAAGCGAAGCTGCGCGCTTTTTCTTCATAGTCTCTACGCGCTTTGAGCTTTTGTCTTCCGCTCTCTATAGAACTCTTCCCATCGCCACACGCCACCGACAGCAAGCAGAAGAAGGCGACAGCAGCGAGCGTGCCTGTTGTGTCTCGCTTCTGTTTGCTTTTTGCGTATGTGTGCGCTTGAATTTGTAACCTGCTATTAATATGCTGTTTATTTTATACCTACGAAGCTGTTGCGCGTGTGCTTGCGTGTCTTCTCTGCCTGTATTGCGTGTACTCACTCACTCGTCATCCCAGTCAGACGCCTCCTGCGTGGGTGAGAACGCCACCTGCTTGTCGTACTGGTAGCCGTCTTCCCCAGGTCGCACAAAGTTCTGCTGGAAGACCAAGTCCATTTTCATCTTCACCTGCTTCAGCTGCGTCTCAGACACACGGTTGTAGTCTGCCTGCGGGAGCACAGCAGCAGTCGCTCCTGTTGGTAAAGTAGGAGCCGCAACAGCATGCTCAGGCTCGCCTTCTTCTTCATGCTGAGGGGAAGTCTGGTCGACCAGCTTTTGAACCAAGCGAGCGAGCTACAACACACAGGATTCCTAGTTAAACTTCACAGCACCATAGCGTAGGGATTCGAATCACACGTGCAGCAATGTACCTGGCGAGTGGACACTTTCCGATCACCGAGCACACGGTCGTGCGCTGCGATCAGCTTTGCGACAATGGCGTCGATGTTGACGCGCTCATCGCCACGGGGGCTTTGAGAATGCAGAACGTCCTGCAGATCGATCTCGTGGTGGAACAGCTGCGGCCGTTTGGAGGCTGAGCTGCTTGAGGAAGAGTTCTGCGCGGCGTACTCGACGATGATCCCCGGTGGCACGTACCGCAGCGCCAGTCGCCGAGGCTCGATCGTCCCAGCAGCCATTATGAAATGAAAGAATAAGGCTCTCTGGTGGTGGGGCTGGTGGCAAAGTGTCAGAGCTAAACTTGGACAACACACAGTTGAGCCTCAAGGACGTCTGTTCAGACAACGCGATTGATACATCACTGCAATATTGACTCTTACATACACGCTTAACTATTTCTTGACCATGTTTCTTTCTAGTGAGTCGACGACGATGACGCTGGCACCATGATGCGCTTGGGGCCGCAGCAACCGCCCGAGCGGCGTACCTCGTCGCCGCTCGCCCACTCGACGTTCTCCTTCCACACGCGCGAGTCGCCCTCGTACTGCTCGCTCTTCCAGATCGGCACGGTGGCCTTAAGCGTGTCGATCGCGAACGCGCACGCCTCTAGTGCTTCGGTGCGGTGTGGCGACGACACTGCAATGACCACGCTCGCCTCCTTCACGAGCACGACGCCCAGGCGGTGGAAGAGCGCGATGCCCACGATGCTCGGCCACTGCGAGCGGATCTGCGCGCAGATCTTGCGCAGCTCGGACTCGGCCATGGGTACGTACCCCTCATACTCGAGGCGCACGACGCGCCTGCCGGCAAAGTTGTTGCGTGTCGTGCCGATGAAGGTGGAGATCGCGCCGGCGCTCGCGTGCGTCACGAGCTCCACGGCGCGCTGCGCGTCCAACGGGTCGTGCGTGACTTCTACAAAGTCATCGCCGTTGATGCCTTCACTGGGGGTGCTGTGAATGTGGTTATGATGGTGGTGGTGTTGATGGTCGTGTGCTGCTGCTGGGTCTGCCATGGCGCTGCTCGTGCTTCAGACCTCTAATGTTATTCTGTGAATGTGCATTTGGTGCTGAAGGTGTCAGGATGAGCTTGCTGTTGTCTGTGGGCAAAATTTTTTCATGTTACCTCCGATAACAGGTATATTGCTTATGGTTAACATAGTTTGAATGATATAGGAAGGTAGATTAAAATGCTTTTTGTATACTTCAATAGTTTTATCATGACATAAGAGGGTCATTGTGGATGTTGAACAGGTGTTTGAATCCTAGCACCTCGATATTTCTTTCAACCAATTAACGAGCCTTCAGCTCAAACAAATCCAAATTTACAACCAATCGACAGCCTTCAATCTATTGGGTTGCTCTCCAAGCCAAAAAAGCAAAATGGCCGACCATTGCCGCCCAAAAATCAATCCAAAGAGCACAAGCATGAGTAGTGCCGCCTCAGTGGAGCTCTGGCTGTACGTGGACGCCGTGACGGGCCAGCAGAAGGGCCCACTGCCGGCGAACACGCTCAAGCGGTTGCTGCGTAAGGGCTTGCTGCAGCCACAGCAGTTCGTGTGGACGCAGCGCCTGGACGCGTGGCAGGCGCTCGCGGACGTGGACGTGTTCGCCTCGTACTGCACTATCTGGAGCTGCTTCTGGTACTACATGGTCGAAGATCTCACCACGACAGCAGGAGATGACAGTGCCAATGGCAATGCCACCAAGCAGGCGGGACCCGTGAGCACCAAGGAGCTCATGGCGCTCTTCCTCGACGGCGAGGTGGACGGCATGACGCTCGTGTGGACCAAGGACATGGACGAGTGGAAACCCATCAGTGCGTCTTTGTCATGTTATTCTATCGATGATGCACGTGATGTGTGGTTGCTAATGTGAATGCGAATGCGTGTGTATTGTATTAGGTGAAGTGCCTTCGTTGAAGGAGTTTCTGCATGAAGCGAACGAGGACCAGGCGCGCGAGGAAGAGGTGCTGGAAAAGCAGAGCCAAGTGGCGGTTGAGGACCAAGTCTACAAGGACGAGTACGCTTTCACATGTAACAGCTCTATAGTCCGCTGTTCGTATGTTAGGGACGCGCCTACTAACTCTATTCTTCTTTGTTAATGTAGGAAAGTGGAGGCGTTCGTGGCCGAAGACGGCAAGCAGTATATTTTCGACACGGAGGCGAAGAAATGGATCACGCCCGAGGACAAGATCGAAGAGGACCTCGAGGCGCTCCGCGAGGCGGTAGGTGAGACGAAGGCCGACCATGAGGCCGCCCAGGAGATCAAGAGGAAGAAGAAGCAGATGAAGGAGAACCAAAAGCAAAGCAACAGCAATAAGAGCAACGCCAACGCGGAGGCGAAGGATAAGACAAGCGGTGGAGATGTCAATGCTGTTAATCCTGATACTGGAGCAGAGATACCTGATACTAAAGACCCAGTAGCTACCGCAACAGCAGAGCCAACTTCTAATACCGGTAGCGATACCAACAACGCGGAAGAGAAGAAGCGGAAGAAGAAGAAAAAGAAAAGCGAAAAGTGGAAAAAGTCGAAGAACAAAACCTGGGTCTACGTGAACGGCCTACCGCTCGACGTCACGGTCGAGGAAGTGCACGATCACTTCGCTAAGTGCGGCGTGATCCAGCAGGACCTCGTGGCCGGCGCGCCGCGCATCAAGCTCTACCAGAACAAGGAGTTTGGTGGACTGAATGTGAGTTTGGTAGTGCTTTGAAGTTGTCTCTTTTGATGCAATGGTTGCGTGTCATAGTGATCCTAAATTTTGTCAAATTATTGTGGTGATGATGTGTAGGGAGACGCCTCAGTCTGCTACATGAAAGAAGCTTCGGTGGAGCTGGCTGTGCAGCTGCTCGACAAGTCCCAGATCCGACCAGAGTACGTCCAAGTGCTGGGATTATCATCATCGCATTTCTTTGCGAGGGTGAAATTGCTTTGATACTGATGTGAGCTCATGCATGCTCTGCTGGTTGTGTGTGTTTTGTCGGTAGATGGCCCATTGACGTGAGTCCCGCCGTGTTTGAGCAGAAGGGCAAGGAGTTCGTCAAGCGAAAGAAGCTCAAGCTCGACAGTCGTGCGAAAGTCAAGAAGTTTGAGCAGGAGAAGGTGCGAGATCAGCGATCGTTTTCTGTATGAGCTCGTTGATAGTCAGTCTTCTTGGGACTCACATATGGTATCTTTATGCTGAAATTGGTTTAGGCGCTGTCCTGGAACGAAGGCGCAGACGACGAACGCAATGGACTGCGCATCGTGGTGATCAAGCACATGTTCACACCCGAAGAGATCGAAGGTAAGTTGTCCATCTCTTTGTTCTATTGCCCATAATTTTGTCCAATGGACCCTAATAGAAGATTAATTTGTGTTCTGTCCGTACAGACGAAGCCTATGAAGACGAGCTGAGAGACGACATCCTCGCAGAGTGCCTCAAGATGGGCGAAGTATCCAAGGTAAGACACCATTTCACCAGGCATTGTTTTGTGGTCTTATTGCGATGTCACGACCTATACTGAGCAATTTGTCTTTGTGCCCTCTATTCTCACACAGATCACGCTGTTCGCCAAGCATGAAGACGGTGTCGTCGTGGTCAAGTTCGAGTCCACGGGTTCTGCTGCGACGTGCATCGACGTCATGAACGGCCGGTTCTTCGCCGGTCGCAAGCTCGAGTGCTCGTTCTGGGACGGTACGGACTACACGTACCGCGAGTCAAAGGACGAGGAGAAAGAGCGCGCGGACAAGTTCAGCGAGTGGCTGGAGCAGGGCTCGTCATCGTCAGAGGCGGAAGAGGAGAGCGGCGATGATGGCGACGATGAAGAGGAAGACAACGGGAAGGAAGGTGAGGAAGATGGAAACGAGGAGGAGGAAGCTGCTGCTAGTGTTACTGATACGATCCACGCCGGGCGTGTCATGCCGGATCTGGTGGATGATGAATCCGAAGAAGAAGAAGAGGATGACGAAGAAGAAGCGCCAGTTGGCGATGCGATTCACGCGGGTCGAGTGATGCCGGATTTAGATGAGCTTGACGACGAGGATGACGACTAATCGAACCGTTCAAGCATGATGGGAGACTACAATGAAAGGCACAAAGCTTGGCAGCGGATTGATGCCTGGAAAGCTTCAATTGGGTCGGAATGCGTATGCTCACTTATGCTAATGTGGGTATCGCTGCATTGATGATGACAAGTGGTTGATTGATCTGTAGGTATTGCTGCTCAATCGAACTGCTGCGACATGCGCAAGTGACGCTGTCCAGTCATTTTTGTACGCCCGTTGTGTAGCCATTTGCCTATAAATGGCTACATTTTTTTCGAAACCGGTCAGAAGGTGGTCAGTTATTTCCCAAGTAAGTGCCCACAATAGACTGCCTGCCGTTGAGGCTTTTGCGGAAATCACGATGCTGAACGCATGTGAGTGAATGAAGACGATGGATCGAAGATCGCTTTGCGTGTCAGAATGCCAGGTATTTCAGCCTTGTACAGCAACAGAAAGAGAGGCAAAGAACGTCACTCGGTTGCTTATCGTACTCGGCACAGACGCTGAAGCAAAACTACACTCCTGCTCCTGTGAGGCTCACGAACACGCAGCCTCCACTTGCTCCAAATTGGTCAGCTCACTCGCTGAGTTTCATCAAGGTGTCTACGAAGAGAGAGAGCAAGTTTGAGACAGAGAGAAGTGCGCTATTTTCTGCGTTAGGCGAGTGAGTTTGACTGGGGTAGGCTGCCCACTGCCTTTGCTCCTTCCCCCACAAATAGCTTTTGGGTTTCCACTCGAGCCACTCACGCGCATCGCGAGGTTCTCTCTCCAAGGCAGCAAAGGAGTTCAAGCGCACACCTCGTACACCTCTAAGACTTGAAGCTCAAGACCTCAAGACCTCAAGACATCAAGTGATGGTGGCGGACGTGATGGACAGCTGGGCTCAAAAGCCCTGGAGCGTGACCGAGGAGATGTGGAAGCGCAAGGCCAAGGGACTGGAAGACCAGTACCAGCAGCTGCTCTCGGACCACCAGGACCTGCGGCTCGACAAGGCCAAGATCATGGGCGAGCTGCGCGTGCTGCAGCGGTACAAGGAGACCGCGGAGGACATGATCAGCAAGGAAGTCGCGACGCGCAAGTGAGTTTGATACTGTGTATCATTGCGCTGTTCATGAGGATTCATTCTCTAATGAAGGCTTGCTGTGTCTTTCCCGTTTGCCTAGAATTGAGCACAAGGAAAAAGTGTCGGCGACGACCAAGCTCGAGCAGTACATGAAGAAATACGAGCGGGTACCGCGGATATTTACTTTTGATTTAACGAATGCTTTGTGAATTGAGCTATTGCTCACCACTCTACTGTTGGTGTCCATGCCTCGTGATAGGAATGCGAGCGCACGCAGACGCTGGAGCGCGAAAATGCGTTCCTCGTCGACCAGGTCTCGAGCATGAAGGGCGAGACGGAGGTATGTGTGGACTGATTCAAGCTCAAGCTACAAAATTGGCTGCTCACCTCTCTCTCTGTCGTGTTTCGCAATAGAAACGCCTCGATCTGCTCCGGGAGCTTGAAGAAACCCAGAAGCGCAACACGCGCAACAAGGAGAAGATCCGAGAGTGAGCTCCCGCTTTCAGGAGACTCTGAGTACAGGAAGCCTTCCTGGTTGTAAAGTAAGCTCACACAACCATTGTTGCTGTACTCGTGGTGCTTTGCTAATAGGATGGAAATCGTGGGCATCGAGCACGAGAACGCGATCCTGGAGCTCAAGGAGAAAGTGCAGAAGCTCAAGCGCAAGGCGGACGCGTCGGAGGACGCGCTCAGCGACAAGAACGAAGAGTGCAAGAACCTGGCGATTCGACTCGCGGTGAGTTACTTGACACAATTGTTTGGTAAAATCTTTGCACCAAGCATGAGTGAGCTCACGCCAGAGGTGTGAATTCGGATACAGGCTGTGGAATCGGCGTGGGAAGCTGCTCGCGGCCAGAACAAGCTCGCACTGCACGAGCTCAAGAAGAAGTAGGTTTTGGTGCTACTGCTACCAGTACAACCTTCAGGTACTTACACGATTCTGTGCTCTATAGGGAGTCGCTGACGAAAGAGTTGGAAGTGGTCAAGACCGAGTCCAAGGTGAGTTGCGACCATCCATTGTTCTTCCAAGACTTGCATCGCGATATTTCTCATGCTTCTGCCTCATCATGCTATTTGATCGTTAGCACACGAACTACCGTATCCACGCGCTCGATGTCGAAGTGGAGTCGGCGCAGTCCAAGCTCCGCCAGAAAGACCGCACCATCGATGTAAGCGCCTCATAATACCTCTCTTAGCCAGCACAACCTACCCTGAGACTCAGTCTACCCGATGTATCCTTTGCCCCACTAGGACCTTCGCGACACAAACGCACAGCTGAAGAAGGAGATGTCCAAGTTGACCGACAAGATCCAGAATCTCTCGTCCAGCCTCTCGGTCATGCAGGAGCTGCTCGCGGAGAAGGACAAGGAGATCGACCGCAAGGACGAGATGATCCGCTGCAAGAAGACCGAAGTCAAGGTAGGTTGGGCGAGACTTCCTATATTATTGCTATTTGGCTTTAGTAACTGAGACCTCCAATGATATACTACCTTGATCTGCATCCAGTGCTTGTCAAAGATCGACGACTCGTCCAAGGACCGCATCGAGGAGCTCGTGCGTCAGGTCGCAGACCTGCAGCAGCAGCTGCTCGAGACCCAGAAGGAGTACCTGAACAAAGTCAAGAAGGACGAAGTGTGGCGAGAAAAACAGCGCGCCAAGTACGTTGACGACTGGCTGGCTGGCTTCACTCGCTCATTGATGTGCTGGTATACTTACTTGAGTGGGGGTTCTAACACACCATACTGTTGGAACTAATGCATGCACATAGGGACCGATCGGAGATCATGAAGGACATGGAGGTGATGCACAAGCCTCGCCGCTGCAAGAACTGCAACGAGACGTTCACGAACAAGACCAACACGTCGCTCTCGTGCTCGTTCCACCCCGGGCGGTACGTCGCGCGCCAGTACCCGCTCGAAGGGTATCAGTGGAGCTGCTGCCAGAAGCGTGATCTCTCGTCGCGACCGTGCAAGTTTGCGGGCCGCCACGCTGAGTCCAAGCTTGCGGATTAGAGCAAGTACAATTATGAAAAGAGAAAGAGAGAGAGAGAGGCAATCAGAACAAGAATCGATTGATTATATAAGCACACTGAACAGTAATGGATGATGGGTACCTTTTTTAGATATATAAACTTGCACCTTCAAAGTTGCACGTCATGCCTATAGTAGGATCACTCGCGTGACGTTTCAAGATGTGTTGATTCCTATATTAGGGAGCCCCGCATGACTGCGTCAATCTTGAAGCGTCCGTTCACACAACTCAGCAACTAAATCGCCGCCATGAAGCTCCTGGTCAAAGTGCATGGGCTCCAGTTCACGATCCCGTGCGGCGATGGCAGCCAGAGCATCAAATGGCTCGGACTCGCAGTCGCGCAGCGGTACGCGCTTGCGGCGCCTCACGGTCGCTGTCGCACGCGCGAGGACGCGCACCTGAAACAGGGCTTCTTCCTGCCAGCCAACGTCACGAACGGCGGCGTGAGTCTGCCCCCAACAAGCCGCGTTTCCGACGTCTGTAAGGACAACGACACTATCATAGTGCAGCTGCAGGTACGAGTGATGGATGCCTCCCAGTATGAGTGCATGGTTGTGCATGGTACGGACGCTACCTTCTTCTCACATATACGCACATGCACACGTACGCACATGTCTATGCTTAATGGTGATTAATAGCAAGAGGTGCCAGTAAACGAGATCGGCGCGCCGCAGTTTGCACCGTGGTCGGTCAGCGCGTTTTCGTCGTCCAGCAGCTCGTCGTCTTCACCCAACCAGCGCGCTGCGAGCACAGCAGCAGCAGCAGCTCTACTCTCCGCCGACAGCAAGCACTCGGCAGCCACGTTACGCGCGAGTGACGCCAAACACCAGCAGTCTTCACAGGAAGTCAAAGAAGAGCACAGGGCCGACGCCAAGAGCTCTGTCGAGGACGAGATGAAACAATACGCGCGCTCTGAGATGCTGCAGCAGGTGAACTCGGGTCAGTTCCAGTCCGAGATGGAGCTCGAGGCCGCGTTCCTCTACGACTGGAGCCGGCTGCGCATCGAGGAGTTGGAGAAGGATCTGAAGGAGCGCGAGGCCCTCCAGGAGGTGCTGCTCGCGCACTTTGCGCCACTCAACGCCGCGTACCTGCACTACGCCGTAGGCAGCGGCGAGATGGCGTTCGGCATGAACGGCGAGGAGCTGGCGCACTTTGCGCACGAGTGCGAGATCTGCGATTTCCGGCGCGACCGCAAAGTGGTGGAGAAGGCGGTGACGCAGACGCTCAAGTATGAGGGTCTGACGTCGCTCTTCGATCGCGGGACGCTCTCGCGCGTGGGCTTTTTGCACACTCTACTGCGTCTGATCCTGCTGCAGATTGGAAATGGGGGTGCAAAGGACAGCAGCAACAACAACTTGGGTGGCTTCAGGGACGCAGTCGAGAGGATTCTGCGCGAGAACGTCGCGCCGGCGGTCACGCGCCTCACCAGCGGCCCGTTCCGAGACCACTCGCACCACGACGTACGTGTCTCGTTGCACCTCTCTCTCTATGTATCCTGCTTATGCCTGGCCTGATTTGACTTGATCGTCTCATGATGGTCCCAATCTTACTTTTGGTGTGTGCATGACTCTCGATAGAAAATGGTGGCGGTCTTTCAGGAAGCCAAGTCGAAGCTGCTCAAGCTCTACGCCAAGTACGCCTCGCAGGATAAGTCAGCGGCGTCATCTTCGTCATCTGATAGAAAGCTCGACGTCGGTGCTACAACCTCGACCGCCGCCACCACCAATACGACCACGTGGCCGCAGTTGCTCTCGGCCTCGGCGCTCAAGGCGCTGTTCTATGACGGCGGCATGTTCTGCGTCGGGGACGCCAAGCACCACGACGAGCTCTTCGCCAGCGCGGTCGACCAGAGCTTCAGCGGCATGAGGGACACGAAGCTGCCCGAGGACCAGACGCTCGTGTTCGCCGAGTTCCTCGAAGTGATCGCGCGCGTGGCGCTCGCCGTGCTGGGCGACGAGCACGACCTGCCACCCAAAGACGCCATCAAGATCGCGCTCGACGCGCTACGCAGCCTCCCGCTCAAGCCTGTGACGGCATCGACGAGCTCCAGCAGACGCAAGTGAGTAAAAAACATTGGTGGCTGAAGTACCATTCAAGACCGAAAGGCAACCAATTGCGACATTGTTGTCCACCAATTTCAACGGGAGCTCTGTTGCCGTTCATAACCAATCTTGTACTGCATACCACTGAGGACGAGTGCTACTTCCTAATACTACTATAACCTTACTAATATCTTCTCCTACCACCAACCAACCAACCGTGTCTTGCTCTCATTGCCTGCTTTATAAGGATGCCTTGAGGATCTCGTACCAGGACTTGTGCGTCTCGATGGAGTCCACTGCGAGCTTGAGCTTCGCCCCCGTGGCGAACGTCACGACGATGCCGCAGCTCAGGTCCCGCGAGGCGCCGACGTCCACCACGCGGCCGATCTGCTGCAGCTGGTGGTCCACCTCGCTCGCAAAACCCATCTTGTTGCCGTCTACGACGTAGAACTGACGCAGTTTCATCCCGTTGTCCTTGACGTTCGTGAGCCAGCCGCCAAACACGGGGGACAGCCCCTTGCGCTTGCGGCTCGCCAGGTACCGCTTCGCGTTGAAATTGTCGCCGCCCTGGCGCGTCGCGTTCAGGATCAGCGTGCGCCACCGCTTGGCACTGTCGTACGAGTCCGCGTACACTTTCCAGACGCGACCGCTCTTGAGGCGGATCTGCAGCCCGTTCTGCTTGCCCGACCAGTCTTCGATCGACTGGATTTTGTCGCAGATCACAACGCTCGAGTTCGCATCCTTGGAGAAGCTCATCTCTGAGCCGTGCAGCGTGAAGTAGAAGCGCTTCCAGGACTTGAAGAGCCCCGCCTGCTTGTGCATCCACCCAGCGTGGTTCGCGCGCGCTGTCTGCACATAGGTCGACTTGACCGAGGATGCCGTCGCGTGTGGCGTGCGGTCGTTCGCGAGCGCGGCAGAGGACATCGCCGCGTACCAGAGCATGCGCTCGTCGTACGTATCGGCGTGCACGAGCACCGAGGCACCCGAGTCCAACTGGATCGCGATGCCATTTGGATGTACGTCTGCAAACGACACCGACATGATGTACCCCGAGTTGCGGCCGTCGATGCTCGACGCATCCTCGGTCACTTTGCACTCAATGTACCCGTCGATGCGCGCCACAAAGTAGTGGCGGCGCCAGCCAGCTGCGCGCGGCTCTTGCTTGAACAGGTACCCTTCGTGCTGCTCGGACGCGGTCACAGTGTACGACGTCTTCGAGTGGCCACTCAGGTGTTGGAGCTTGTCGAGCGACTTCTGGAACGCGTGCATCCAGTTGTCGTACTCGATGGCGTTCTCACAGTGCACGGGGAGCTGCTTGCCAGACGAGAGCACGAGGTTCATGCCGTGCGCCATGCCACTCCACTGCTGCGCGGCCAACACAGTGTCAAATCCCTTGGGGGGATGGCCCGGTCCCTTGCTGTACTTGAACTCGAGGCCTGAGAGCACCGCGTACTGCTTCTTCCAGGTCTTGAACGTGCTGCCCTGGATGTACAGCCAGCCGCTGTACGGCACCACCGCCACGGTCGTCGCACGGCGCGTCTCAAAGCACGACGCGCGTTGTTGACCTGCGTCATTTGGCGGCGCCGCTGGGGCGGTCGCGTACTGTATGGGCGAGCGCGGGTTCGTGAAGCCCGGTGCGCTCACGCGGCGTTCGCCCACACCCGCTTGGTCGCTGTAGCCGCGCGCTCGACTCTTCACTTTCGCGCCAGCGCCGACAAACGCCGCGTAGTTGCCTGTCGCGATTGGCAGCCCGTAGACCATGTCCGCGGCCTCATCCTCGTCCGTGTTGTTGCTGCTGCCAGCGTGTTTGATAGGGAATCGTGATTTTGCTGCTGGTTGGCTCGCTGGCTGTTTGGCGGGTCGTGCTGTGACTGCTGTGGGGAAATTTTCCGAACTGTTGCCCACGAGCGCCTGGTAGTTGCGCGTGTCAATCTCGAGCCCCCTGACGGTCTTGTCGATCCCCTGCACGTCTTCGTCTTTGTCTTCGTGCACCATCTCGCCTAGAATCGCCGGGTCGTCCTGGTTGTTGCTGTTGTAGTTGTGAGGGTTGTTGCTCCCAAGCAGAACCGAGAAGCGCGGCAGCGGGTCCGTCGGCTGCGAGGACCGCCTTCGCAGCTCGTTGTTGTCGCTCTTCTTGCTGCTGTTGTGGCTCCTGCTGTTGCTGCTGTGGTCGCTCTTGCCGTGAGCTGACGCGCCGGACGACTGCCCTGCTGACTGGACGGGGAGTGCTACCGCCGGCGTAGCCTGCTTGAGCATCTCCTGGTAGTTGCGCGTGTCCATGGCGACGCCCGTGGCGATGTCATCATCGTCGTGCTCCTCCACCGCGCCGTCGTGGCCCATGACGGGACTCGTCTGCTCGTAGAACGCCTGGTACACGTTCTTCCTGTGCGTTACCATAGCGACTTGCTCTCTATCAGCCAGTCGATCGTAGTGATACACACGCGCACGCACACACACGCACACACACACGCGCGCGCTTTGCTGTGGGCTCTTCTGGAGCTGCTTGCCACTTGTTGGCTATTGAGCTTTCTTGGGAATGGCGATCGCCCAGTTTGCTTTGGAATGATGAATCGGTCATGTATTTTAAAAACAGCTGGGAATGAAGCCACTGGAGTCAGCGCAGCCTGTTTAAAATAAATAACCTTCTGTTTTGTATACTAGAAAGTAGGTAGTGGGACATAATTTTGCCTTCAATATTTAATCTTTGGGTGAAAACTGATGCGCGCATAAAAGAGGGTTCAAACTTGTTGATGCCGGTAATTTACGGCAGAAAATTGAAAGACCTGCGACCAACGACACGACACAAACCCGTTGGACTCTTTGAAACGCTCCATTTTAAATGCGTGGATTTATGGGTGCCACACTGCGTCAAACGCGCCAACCAGTAGTCGTTGGACCAAAACAAAATTTCTGGTGTTTCATGACGAACAGTGGAGGTTGTGCGCGAGAAAATCGTCGATGGTCGGTACGATAATTCAGTACTTTTGTGGCTGAATTAGCAAGCCTTACTTAATTCAGTGCACAGGCTGCGTATTTCAAGTGAGCGTAATTTAAATCAGTACCTGATGCATTCTTAATTGGAGCCCTAGTCGAGAATTTGACTTTACTCTTGAAAAAAGAGGCAACCAGGGTTTTACCCAAAATCACATAATGTACTGATAGCATTGGGAGAAGAGAGATTGGGGTGGCTAAACGTGATCCACATCACACCTCAACACGTGGCCCACGCATGGACGCTGACAAAATTTAAATAAGTGGCAACTGGCGGTTGATTTGATTTTATCCGTTCAGCTCGATTTGATTTTTTGTGGTGATGGGCAGTGATTGATTTCTCCCTGCTTTGACTTAAACAAATTATTGCAGAATTTATACGCTCTGTGATTGGCTGCCAGCATCTTATTTCCGGATTTACAGATTACTCACGTTATTATTTGAGTCAGGCAAACCAAATCAAACAAATCTCTGGGTACATTTTGGAAGGGTGTAGAGCCAATAGGTTCACAGCAAAATACCATTGAGCCGGAGAGGAAGCCCGTGCGGTGCAGCGACGACGTGGCGGCGCGCGAGTACCAACTCGCGTATGGCTTCTTCGTGCCTACGGACTTCTGCTCCAAGCGTCGCTACGAGAGCGACCTGCTGGCACACGGCTGCCGCCACCAGCAACAACAGCAGCAGCAACAGCAACAGCAGGCGCGTGAGGCTCAGAAGCGCTTGCCGAACGAGATCACGGCCGCACTGACCGTCAAGATCGGGACGTGGGTAAAACGTCGCGCAAGCACATGTAGGTGACCACGCTCCGCTTCCTGCTCTTCGTGGTGTTCAAGGTGTTCAATGCCAAGGCCAACACGCGCACCACGCGGCAGCTCCAGCAGCACGCCGCGGCCGAGAGCTACGTGCACGACGACCGCGCGATCTACATCAAACCTGATGTGCACTCCAAGCAGGTGGGGCTCGTGAAGTTCACAGAGAGGAACTTTGAGGCGCGCATCTCGCGCCTGGACCGCAACTTCTTTAAGCGCAAACCTGGCTGCCGTAGCAGCTCTCGTGGCCCTGACCAGTCGTACTTTGAGTACGAGACCCTTACGTACGTGAAGAAAGACATGGCGCGATGTCGTGCGAGAGGTGCACGCCGCATCCATGGCGATGACAATTGGCTCTGTCAACACCGTGCTAGCTGCTCCAGTAGACCCAGGCGGTGATTTCACCAGCAACAGTGGGGATGGCGTCAATCGCAAGCACTCACAGACGTTGCTCTCCGACCCCAGTGGCGGGATGGCAAACTGTGTCAGCAGCACCGCAATCGCTCCTGAACCCCAGCAGGAGCAGCACCAACAGCAACAGCAACACACCAGTCCGCGCGCGTCAACGAAGTAGTAGGTTGGTGGGGGTCTCAATATGTCTCAGTCAGCTACTAACATACAGAAGACCATCTTGTTCACAACTTTGCAGCGCCTACAACATGCAGAAGACCATCTCATTCACAATCGTCGTGTTGTGTGGCTTGGAATTTCAGCGCGAGGTTCAACGAGGTGGAGAGGAACGGCAGGAACCTAGACAACGAACCAATTGCGCGGCGCATAAGGGGTGTGGATTTCCAGCTCGGGGTCCAGCTCGGCCCAGAACGCAATGAACTCCGCTTCAAACACCACTACACAAAGCACAAATTAGACGCAAACAAAAGAGAATTGTACGTTTGGAAGCGCATACGCTGATGCTGATGCTCGAGTTAGCGAAGACGCCGCCCAAGCGCCGAGCACTGTAGATTGAGTCTCTCTGCAGTTTCCCGTCGCTTTAGGCCCGATTGAATGAGTTCTGCAGCTTCTTCCACGTCGGCTTGGTTGAATTGTCTGTATGCGTGCGGTCTCGCCGAGGAAAGTTGATCAACGAGCATGTGTCGAAAGCGCTACGCGGAGGCGCTGAAGCGCCGAGCATTTACAACGTGAACGCGTCGTGCAGACCCGCGAGCTCGTCCTCCATCGTCACTTTCGTGGATTCCTTGGCGTTGGTTTGCTGGTAAGGAAGTGGGCTCTTTGATGAGTCCGAAAGGTTCATTCGGCTTGCTGCTTTCATGTACAGGCAAACCGCCCAAATTGAGACGCAAAAACACACCATGCAAAAAATCTACTTTTAAAGGTTTCCGCTTTGTTAGAGGTATTAGAAATTACAGGTTGAAGAGTACAGTGCGTGTCACGAGTGGTCGCCATCTGTTACTGCCAAATCCGAGCCAAAATTGTGGAATCAGAACAAACCGACACGCTCACGAG
>JALBYZ010000609.1:0-20883 GCA_038050575.1 Globisporangium mamillatum
CCTTGTGGAAGGTGTTCGCGCACGCTTCCTCACTCTGTGCACCGTGCTGCGTAACTCGGGCACGCCCGGTTACAGTTACAACAAGGCTGCAGCATTTTAAAAAGGTCGCAAGCAGAGAGCGAGAGGAATGCGTAGCATCATTACATACCACCTAGGTACCTCAGTTGTTCATCCGATGCTTCTTCGGGTCAGCCATCGCGAGGTGAGGCGACTTGGTTGTTGGCTGTGCAATGAAAATGAAAGGCAAAAACTATCGAGCGCATAAGGATCGTTGATTTCAAGTGGCGTTCCGAGGTTTGGCTACCGGGATATGTATATCATGATTATTTCGCTTGAGATAAATCTATTCCCGGAATAACTTTTTCATCATTCGGATTGGCTAGAACGCGTTACGGTTAGGGTCAGGTTAACATTATTTCTGGTCTATTCTCAAATGAAACACACCCTTAATGTGCGCTAATAGACGAAAAATGCTAGATAGTTTCTTCGAAGGAAAAGGTTTGTTGGTCCCTGCTCAACGCGCTCTTCTTTCCTGAAATAAATAAATCGGAGCATAAACTTATACATAATCTATGTGAAGTGTGTGTGTGTTTGACTGGTTATTGTGGCAAGATCAATACAAGGTGCTCTTATAGATCTTGCCGCAATAACCGAACCTGACGGTAGCATCCAGAAAAGCACATTGAAGTTCAGTTGGAATGGGTTTCAGTATTTCTACCGTTCCTGCCTGGTTTCTATCGTTTCTATATCTACCTCCATTTTTGATGGGCTTCCTTCTTTCTGTCTCTCTGGAATCTGATTTCCCCCCCAAAGGTCAGCAGCGCAAGATGGAGACACTGGGCGTGAACGCCGCTGCGTACGAGCTCAGCAGCAGCAGCAGCGTTATGTGCGCCTTGCTGCCACTTGATGTCGCAGTCTGTGCGGCTGCTGCTTCCGTCTCACAGCCACCTGCCACCCTCTCCACTCTGCGACTGCGCATGGGTCCACGAAGCCCGTGTCTGCGCAGAATGAGCGCCTACAACGGCGGGTTCAAGGAGGAGCTACACTCATGCATGGACGCATCTGAGAGCAACAGCGTCTATGTGAAAAAGAAGAGCAGGATGCTGACGTTTGCCGACCAGCATGGTCGCTCACTGGTGCGTTCCTAGTCGCATGTTGTCTGTGTCTACATACGATGCTGTTGACTGACTTACTGATTTGCTGTGTGGTTGCTCTATGCGTATCTTGCTTGTTGTCAGATCCACGAGAAGTTCTTTCGTCAGTGCGAGCCACCAATTCAGTGCCGCGGTGATAGCGATAGTGTGGTAGAAGACGGGGGCGATAGCGTGAATCCCGCTGGTGCTACTGCAGTCGCTCAAGCGGTCTCGAGTGACAAGACGCGATTTCCACACAGCGAAGACAGCGATAACGAAAGGTTAGACAAACGGTGGCTGCTGCATACCGCACTGACGCGGCAAGAGCTGTTGTCGATGTGCGTGGTGTCTTGTTCATTTCTCGGCTGCCTGCTCGTCGGGTACCGCCATTTCATCAAGTGAGTGCGTGCCAAGTCCACGTGCACGAGGGGTTATTTACTTAGTTTTTCTTTTTCTGTTGTTGTTGCCATTTGTTGCTATTTGTTTCCTTTCTAATGCACACATCGACAGCGTCATCATCGCTCCTGGTAGCTCTGCTGCTGGATGCAACGCCATCGACCGTCAAGGCTCGACCAATCCGATGGCTTCAGCCTCAAAATGGCAATCCAGGCTCTGATTTCGGAGCAAGGATGACTGCTAGCATCTTTGTGGCCCAAGTAGCTGACGTCAGCGGCTTCACAACAAGAGCACAACAGCTATTCATTTGCTTTTGGTCTCAGACTTATCTTATCCTATGATTACTACCTCGTACCCGGAAATTCGCATTCTACTGAGGTCTCCTCATCGCCGTTTCCTACTGCTACCAGAGGAAGACGAGGGCAGCTCGAGGTGGTTCTTGTTGAACTCAATGTGCTGTTGCAAGATGCTGCTCAGAATCAGCTCGGGCGAGTAGATCCGCTGCGGATTCGCGCTCGCCAACGACTTCCGCACCGACAACACACTCAGCGCAGTCTCGCTTGTGATCACCAGGTCCGACGGACCCGCACTGCCCTTTACTTCGGCTTTCCCACCAGCGCACTCCACGATCTTCACCAAGTCCTTCACAGGCGGCAGCACCGACTTATGGTTCGTAATGAACACGGTGTGGCCCACGAACAGCTGGCGCCGCTGCTCGGGCGTGAACTCGTACATGGTCTTGTGCAGGTCAAAGTGCCACTTCTCTTGCGCCCTCGTGTCCAGCAGACAATAGTCCTGCTCCTGGAGCGGCGCACCCGCTTTCGCCGACTCGTCGAGCCACTTCTCGTCCAGGATGTGGTCGCAGCGCGAGATGCCGCAGAGCAGCTTGACGGTTCGCTTGAGCTGGTTCTTTGGCGCGATGACGTGGGTGGCTTTCTCGATGTCGTCCTCGTAGACGCTTCCGATCGCTTTGATTTTCTTGCGAATCGCGGGCGTTGGCTCGATTCCCGTGAAAATGATGCGAATGTCGCTCGTCATGTTCTGCGATAACTGGCTTTGTCGTGCATCATTACTTGTGGTCTCGTCCACAGTGGTGTCTTGACTCACATCTGTGTCGAGCAGTATCGAGTCGTCCGGATCCTCAGCCTTGAGCTTGAGCCAGCGGCGCTTTGGGGTCTTGGTCGCAGGAGGCTGGAGTTTGGAGGTGTCGTTAGGTTTCTTTACCACTAAATCTTTTCGGTTTTTCTTTGGCTCATTTCCGATCGTTGCGACTTCAAGCGCATCCTGTGCAACTTGCACCAATGAGTCGATTTTGGATCCCGCTTTCTTTCGCTTCATTGGTTCTGCGCCACCACTGGTCTTTTCTTTCTTAGCTTTCCTCTCAGCAATCGCAATACCAGAGGTCTTCTGCGGCTCTGGCTCACGCTCTCCGCTCTTCCGTTTTTTCGTCACCTTTTTAGCACTTGCTGAACTTTCTTCGACTGACCCATCTGTGCTTTCAGCAGAAACTGAGGTACTCTTGTTTCTCTTTGCCCGTGCATTGGTAAATGGCTGCTTTTCACTCGTTCTGGATTCCGCTGGAGCAACTGCTGCGCTTTCGCTCAGTGGCAGCTCGCTGTCTTCATATTGAGTGCTCGGAGTCGCGGCTTTAGAAATCTGATCAAACCAGAAATCGATTCTCGACCGCCGCTTTGACACAAATTTGAGCTCTTGAGTTAGTTCACCTTGAGCTATCGATACTACGAGACTCCAATCGTTTTCTCCACTTGGTTCGTCACGGATGTCAATATCGGAGTTTTGGCAGTCGAGATGGTGAAGTAGCACGTGGTGCCCCCACCCCAACACTCTGGAAATCAAAAGCCATTGATCGTGAAGCATGAGCTCGACAAGCTCCCACTTCCCATCAGCACCATCAGTAACTGCGCCACTTTCCAGCCAGAAAATGCCCGGCAAGTCGTCGTCGTGGAAAAACGGGAACGACACGAGTGAGTTCCTTTTGTTCTTGTTCTTGTTCTTGTTCTTGAGTTGCTTGACAGTCCTTTGCGGGATCTCGATATCGTCAAACGAGCGTTGGCTGCGTAAGACATGCGTTCTCGTTTCGTTCTGGCTCAGTAAGGACTTGGTCGTCGTAGTCCATTGCTGCGCGGTCGTTGGCTCCTCGAAGCCGAAAAACGCGCTCTCCCGACCTGAGAGTAATACGAACGCACCATTGATTGTAGCAATGTCTTGAAGCACTGCATCAGGGACACACTCAAAGAACACCGGGTCTTGCTTCAACTCCATGCATCCTTGGATTGAGAAACGGTCGGCTGACTCCTGTTTCCCACGCGCAACGCTTGCTTCTCGCTTGCTGTAAATCAGCTTCCCGCTTTGAAAGCAGTGTGTGTACAACGTCTCTGCGCGAGAGTCGCTGATCACATCTGCAACATCCCGCAGAGCAATGAGTCGACTCTCACCACGAAGCAATAACTTCTCCGCAGACAAGTCCAATCTTGCGCAGACAGAATTTGGGACGATCAACGCTTGCAAGGCGATCAACTCTTGCTCCACACGCGATTCGCTCTGCACGAATTGGGTGTAATGCCGTGTGTTATCGGCAAGTTGGCGCAAACGCTGTGCCATCGCGCTGTCTGTGCAAAGAGAGCTTAGCGCTTCGACGAATTCCACAATCGCATGGAAGCGATTCAGGGGTCGCTTCACCATCTCCTCAACCGAGATCCCTTCTTTGACAAGATAGCGCTGGAGAACAACAACCGACCCGCTGCCGTCGCTGGAGCGGTTCGAGCCTCCGTTGTTACTGCTTCGCGCTTTCTCCAACAGAGCTTGTGTGGCTTCATCGCTGCAGTACAATTGACCGTACTGGTACCGAATCACACTGAGCATGGCGTCCAAGGTGTCCACGAGTCGTGCTTCAAAACTGCCGTCGCCACCATCAACAACTTCATTTACGACTCGCACTCTCGCACCAAATACGCGATGCAGATGGCGCAACTGCGCAAGCGCGTCCACGAAGCGATTGATTTCGACTTGGTCTTGAAGCGCTAGCACTGACGACGAGCGAGGCGATGACGACACTGACGACTGAAAGCGCAGCTTCCTGGCAAAATCCGACTCGACGCCGTCCAGCTGCAGGAGGTACGCGTCTTCCTGCTGCAGGAACTGCTGCAGCGCCTGCTTGACGACCGCAGTCGCTGGTGAACCAGCTGACGCGCGCATTGGTCACTCAATCTCCACTTGGCTACTGCCGTGTTCTCCGTGTGTGCGTGGAGCCAATAACGGCGGCCAAAGTAATGTTTGAACGCGCCACAAATGTGCGGTTCGTGCGACTTTCGGTACACATTTGACACGTAACGACCTTCACTCACGCCTGGTAATGGATTGTAGGGTTTTTTATAATCAGGAACACAATTTTATAATCTCGTATACTATGTACAAGAAATGATTCCATTTTACATTTTGCAAACCGCCGCAAACCCGAAAGTCCAACGTTTTGCAAAAGTCGAAACATGAATAACTTGGACAAAGTATTCCTTGAGAACTGTGTTTTGTCATTTTGAAGTAATAGCAATTTGTTATAGTATCAGAAAAAGAGCCTGCCACAAGGCTTTGAGCAACAAGAAGAGCACTTTTAGTGACTATACGCATTAAGTTAAAAGGTTTTGTACTTTGTATTTTGGTGCTAACGACAAATGTCGATTAAACGCAAACGAGCAACGCGCGCAATTTCGCGGTATTACTTGTGCATTCGTTTCTTGAACGGCGAAGACGATGTCTTTGCACCCTCGAACTCTAACCGATTCGACTCCAAACTAATGTGTTGTTGCAAGATGCTGCTCAGAATCAGCTCGGGCGAGTAGATCCGCTGCGGATTCGCGCTCGCCAACGACTTCCGCACCGACAACACACTCAGCGCAGTCTCGCTTGTGATCACCAGGTCCGACGGACCCGCACTGCCCTTTACTTCGGCTTTCCCACCAGCGCACTCCACGATCTTCACCAAGTCCTTCACAGGCGGCAGCACCGACTTATGGTTCGTAATGAACACGGTGTGGCCCACGAACAGCTGGCGCCGCTGCTCGGGCGTGAACTCGTACATGGTCTTGTGCAGGTCAAAGTGCCACTTCTCTTGCGCCCTCGTGTCCAGCAGACAATAGTCCTGCTCCTGGAGCGGCGCACCCGCTTTCGCCGACTCGTCGAGCCACTTCTCGTCCAGGATGTGGTCGCAGCGCGAGATGCCGCAGAGCAGCTTGACGGTTCGCTTGAGCTGGTTCTTTGGCGCGATGACGTGGGTGGCTTTCTCGATGTCGTCCTCGTAGACGCTTCCGATCGCTTTGATTTTCTTGCGAATCGCGGGCGTTGGCTCGAGGCCAGTCAATATGACCCGAATTTGCTTCTCCTGTACCTGTGTTGCCTCGCTGTCTTCGCTTGATTCGCCACTTCCACTACCGAGCCTTCGCTTTCGACTTGCAGCTGCAGGAGGAATTGCCAACGTTGAAGGATTCTTGCGTGGAGTTTTGCCTTTTACAGTAGACTTGGGCGGCAAGCCATGTGATCTCTCCGACTCGCCCTCGCCGCCTATTTTTGATTCTTGCATGGTAGTCGCCACAACTTCAGTTGGACTGGCTATGCTGGATTGAGAGCCACTATCCTTTGCGCCTTCGTCTTGTAACAACTTTTTGCTTCTCGACGGCGCATGTTTTTCTGTCGCAACAGCCACTCCTTTCTTGCTTTTGACAGGTGAGCTCCTCGCCGGCTTTTTAGCTCCAGTGGTTTGTTTCACAGCTGTCTTTGCGGTGGTGTGTACAGATATTTCCTCGTCGTTGTTTGTCATATCGCTGGCTGTGGAGTCGTGACGCTCCAATCTTCGCGATCGCGAGAGACTGTCAAGGCGAAATCGCTTCGGTCGGTTTTTGTGTTCGTCCTTTCTCCCTGCGCCATCTTCTTTTTCACTCGCAGTCGAGTGCTCCGACATTGATCGCTGTCGTGCAAATCTTGGTGTTGGATGAGCAAGACCTCGCAAGTTGGCTTTCATGACAATAGTAGAAGGCTCTTGCTGCTCTTCAAGATCACCCTCGGGCTCTCCTTCGACTTCAGTCTCCGTTCCACTGCTGCTGCTCGAATCCTCTTCTACAGAATGTGTGGGCGTCTGTCGAAACTGAGTCCGAGGGCGATAGACGTTCACTGGCGCTTTCTTCTTCTTGCTCTGCTCTGCAGCATCGGCATCTTTCTGCTGGAAGCTCGCAGCGAGCGTCGAGATATCTTCAATAGGTCCGTCGTGCGCGAGCATATCATCCGACATGTCCGAGTCTGCGCCTTCATCGTCGCTTGCGCTGTGAAGTACAGCGTCGCCAGCTGCTCTCGAGACGACGAGCTCCTCTTCTTCGATCTTACGGCTAGTAGTCGCTGTGTGCAGTCCTATCCGATACAAGTATGATCCCAGATCAGTCTCAATAAGCAACGCAAGAACACATAACACGAAAGTGCCGCACTTACCGTATTGATCTTGCGACAGGGACATGATAATCTGCGTCTCATCTTCATCGATCTCTTCTTCTTCACGGCGTTGCTGGTGGTGGCGATACCCACCATCACCGCTATTCTCATCGCTGAGTGAACCGGATGCATACACAAACACCGGCGCCTTCGCTTCTCCCTCGGTTTGACTCACAGGCTCAGTCGCCGCTACCGCCGCATCCTGCGTCTCTTGGCTGTCGCGCAGCGTGGCTTCGCCATCGTCTTCAACAGCAGCACTAGCGGCGCCGCGCTTGCGCTGGATGGCTGAGTACCACTGGCCGGGCGTGTCCTGGAAGCCCGCGGGGGTCTGCTCGCCCGAGTGCTCGTCGGCGCCGGCGAACACGCCCACGAACTCCACCTTGTCGTCCACGGGAGCCATCACGCTCACAGATTGGCGGTCACGGTCACTTGGTTATGACGCACTGTGACTTGTTTGTGCTGGTTGACTGATCGCGGCTTGAGCATGTGGCGGCGCGAAAGAATCCCTCTTCAAAGCGATCCGCCAAAGCCAGTGTCGAAGTAGACAGGAGCATTGTCCTATCAAATGGAATACCAAGGCAGTGATTGCCCAATTCAAGAGGATTTTCAAATAGGAAAAGAGTTGGCAGTTGAACCTACTCTAATGAATGCTTCGAAATACATTATCAAGCCATTTTCAACAGCATCACCATCACTGTTGAACTTGGCGCAATGCGGGCACGAGCGTCGTCATGAGCGCGTAGAACTCCTGGCGCTCGTCGCGGGAACGCATGTCGAGCTCGATTGTCTTCTTGCCCTTCACCATCGTGATGACGACCTGTGCGCCACTGCCACTGCCGCCACTGCTGCTACCGGCGTCGCCTTTCTTGCCGTAGTCCAGCGCCGTGATCTCGCTGAAGAGCACAGTGGTGGTCGCGCCACTGGACTTGCCGCCTGGTTTCGGGGACGAGGGCACCTTGGCTGATGTGATCTGCAGCGATGAGGTCGATAGGTCGACTGCCATGCGGTATAGCGAGCGCGAGCCTGTCCAGGAAGACTGCGAATGATACAAGTGACACGGAGTGAGCATCAGGAGGAGAGTTCGCATCGGGTAAGTACGTCTAAGTACTCACCATGTTGATCATGTACTCGGTCTTGGGTGGAATCAGCTGTTGCTCTTGTTGTTGCAGTTGCTTTTGCTCGATCTGCTACGATGCGATATCAAGACACACAGTGGTTGATAAGTGATGAAATCCTGATAGCTTGCGATCATATGACGGTGTGTGCAGAATTTTGGCGCAGACACTGACCGACTTGGAAGAATCCGTCAACGACATGGATTTCAGTGCATCGAGCGATTTGACCGACAGTGGTGCCAGCTGCAATGGCGACGGCGACAGTGCTGAGGTTGAAGTGGGAGGAGGTACGGAGAAACCCTACGCAGAGAAAGAAACCGCGTTGTCAGTCCAGGGCCGCCATACAAATCACATGAGTTGAGCGACTTACCCTCTGCGGTGAAGGTGGCGGAGAAGACGTGGCTGAAGCTGCGGTGTTTACTGAATTGTCTGGAAGACTGAATCGAGTGGCTTGACTTCGAGGGCTGATGGCTGGGCTACCGCCACCCACGCCTTCAGTAGTCGAAATTTGCGTCACCAGAGTCGGCGATGAAGATGCCTTAGGTCGCGCTAGAGTTGTGTCAAAGACCAACGTTTTCTGAATCCCAGCAAAATCTTTTAGGACGCTCGCGATCTGCTCCAAATCCAGCGCTCGGAGGTCCACTTGATCAATCCCAACAAGTCGACTGCCGATGGGGATGTTTTCTTCTCTCAACCCGCTCGCTGAGTTGCTCAAAACCGCAGAGTTATAAGCAGAGATAACAGCTTCTTGGGGCGTGCTCGGATCAAACTCGATGCCAAGGGGAGAGTGTACGGCAACGACGCTTTTCAAGCCAGGTGTGCGCGATGAGCTCAACATACTTGCGTACGCGTCGACGGTGGTGCTGAACGTGATGGTTTTCTCATGGGACGCGATCATTCGCAGCAGCTGCGTAACCTCAGTGATCTCCAGGGAAGTGACATCAAATCCGTCAATCGCGACAACTTCCGAGCCTGGAACAACGCCGCCGTGGTCCAAGATGAACGTGGATCCGAGCGACGAATCATTGTTCAAGCGGTCGACGATCACTTTGTTCGAGATGCTGCGCTTCAGATCAATACCCAGTGGACCAGACGGAACTTGCACATGGATCACTTTTGTGTTCACGTCGTTGTCTCCGTCATGAGTGTGGAAGCAGAGCTCTTTTGGCACATCGCTGAGCTTTTTTAGCAAGTCGGTCACTTGAGCTAGTTTCAAGCACGACACGTTCATGCAGTTGATGCTTCGAAGCGAAGATCCGATCGGAACGCGGCAGCTGCTCTCAATCGGACCTAGTTGCCCGTCTGGCATCGGATAGAAGCCAGACACACGCGCTTGGTCAGGTCTCGCACCGTCGAAGTGGATTCCGAGAGGCCCCTTTAAGACATTGACAACCTCCAGCGAGCGCCGTTTCTTGAGCGTATTGACGAGCGTCTCATTGGCAACAATGATGTCCTTGGGGGACTGCTTCAGCTTTAGAAGCATGCTCGAGATCTCGGCAAGCGAGTGGTTCACGACGCACAGCTTGTTGATTGAGATGATATGGCTCCCAGGAAGAAACGACGCACAGCTCTTGAAGACTGGACGATCTGCGTCAGCTGCACTCGTGAAGCCTGCAACGACCGCGTGATCTGGCCGAGTACCATCCAAGTTGAGCCCAAACGGACCGGATTCGATCCGGATCTGGTGGCACTCTGGCAAGTCAGCAGGTTTGGAGCGATAGAAGTACAGCTTTCGAGGGAATGGCGCGGTGCTGAGAAGTGCAAGTGTGTCTTGGCGATTCAACGAAGACACGTCCGTATCGTTGACACCGATGAGCACATCTCCCTGCAAGAGCGCCGCTTTCACCGCCGGGGTAGTGGTTGCTGTCACCACGCACTTGAAGTTTTCCGACTCGTCGAATGAAAATCCGTGAGGGACGTCAGCTGAAGCGTACTCAACTTGGACGAACTTGTCGCAGGTCTCAGGTGCGACGCAGTAGACGATCATTTCCTTCTCCTGATCTCGCAGGCTTGAGAAGACTTCGATGACTTTCTCGCGAGGCGAGCAAGATACGTCGACGCCATTCACGTTGACAATCTGGCAGCCGCGATGGATTCTCGGGTCTTTCGCAAGTTTGCTGGTCGAGCCATCTGGGAGCGGCAGGAACCCGTCGATGACTGCTCCGTAATGCAAGAGCTCGCTGATCAGTAACCCAAGCGGTCCTCTCGGAGCATGAACGAGCACAAGCTTCTCCACGTCGTATTTCTTTCCATCGTAGTGCGATGTGTGGTAGCGCGCAAACGTCAGGCGTCTTTGCTTGGCTGCAAGCTTCCCGAGGCGCACACTGACCTCTCTCAGGTTGCAGTGGATCACGTCCTCGCCCTCGATTGCGATCAGCCGGTCACCGATGCTCACGGTTTGTCGAAGCAGCTGCATGCGCTTTTGGTCCACTTCGTCCCATGCTGCGAGGTCATCCTGCGTCAGGCTGTCGAGTCTGCAGACGATGACAAAGCCCTGCTCGGTCTCGCCGAGTGTCATGCAGAGACGCCCAGGCGCAGCTTCCACAACGAAGTGCTCGCGTCCAAACTCATCAAGACCAACGGCTTCCATTCTTCGAGTCGGGCTCCTCGCTCGCTCGCGCTTTTTCTCAACAATTGGAAAACTCGAAGTGAGGATGAAGTCAAGAAGAGCCTCTGTGACCTCAGGCAAAAGCTGGCTCCTTGAGAGAAACCAATTTTTACTTTTGGCTTGATCCCCAAAGCGAAGATTGTTTCTATATTTGCGATCCCGTGGTTGGTTTTGGGTTGTTGACTTCCAACGGTGAAGCGGAAGATCGAAAGCGAAGCGTCATCCCATGTTTCACGCACAGAATTAGAGATGGACATCAGAAATAACAGCGAGCAGGATGCACGATCCTCGGATTTCTGAGGTGAGGAAGGCGTCATGATGCAGCGTCGTCGGCGATGGAATTGCGAATTGAAAGAGGCTGTCGGGTTCATATCAGTGAAAGAGCACCAATATGATGAAGCAACCTGCAAAGGGAACACGCAAACAGCAAGTTCAACACGGCTCAAGGGTACTATTCAAAGCAGTTGGCGAGAACGAAGAGGAGGAGCAATCAATCAGTCGGTGCTTGAGTTGCAAAGCAGCGTTTCTAGTCGACGCTACGTTTTGCGACCAGTGCGGATCTCGTCGAAGGCGTGATACTATCCAACAAGACTTGACGCGTGGCGCCAAGATCACCGACGGAAAGACTGCATGTTCACTGGACAATCGAAGTCGCTCAAGTGGTTCTGACTCTCAAGATGCTTCAGATGGAGGTTGGTTTTGGGGAAGAGAGTGCGTGCTTCCGAGTACGTCCAACTCTGACAAGCCTGCTTTGTTGCCTCTCAGAGGCGACCCCAATCTGCCTGTCAAGGACTGCGAACCCCAGTCAGCGGAACACGAGAAGAGCTTTGAAGTGTCTTTGGCTGTCGACAGCCTAAGCAACAATCAGAGCTCCCACTCGTCCCAGAGAAGTCGATCGTCTCTGGACGATGCAAATAACAAAGCTCGACACAACAAAGCTTCAGTTGACCAAGTGGCGCCAGCTGGGAAAGCGTTGTGTCTACCACTGCTTGGAGTATCCACCCAAAGGACCCAGTCTCAAAAGCTGACAAAGCCCAACCAGAACGGACACAACGAGAAACACACGCGCCTGGAGGACAACGCACCTGCAGCCAGCAGCTTTGTATTGTGGGGATCGTGCCTGGACGAGGCCATCTCTTCTTTTCAAGCGACAGAGATCATCCTGGTCGCCGAAATCGACTCGGATGAACGCTGTATGTTTTTTCTCAAGCAACAGCTCCGAATGAACGATCAGCAGCAACAGCGTTGTCACATGGGGTCAAAGCTGACTAGGAAATCTCCGCAGTTGACTCAGCTTGAAATGAAGGTTGTCGCCCTTGAGAAGAGTATCTGCATGAACAAGCAAAAGCTCGTCTCGGTCCGCGATCGACTTGAAGAGCTACGAAGAAGCGAAAGTAGCAACCTCATCGACAGCAACAACGACAACAACAACAGCGACGACCGCGTGAGCAACAGCTCTCTTAAACCAGACCGAGAGCGAGTGGAAGTTGGATGTATAAATTCGCCACAGCAAAATGGCACTGAGCGAGAAACCAAGGCGCTCCCGAAGAAAAAGAAGACGAACAAGTCGAGACACTCTCACTATCGAGAACCCGGGCAGGGGGATATCAAAAGTGTCGCTCTCAATGCAGTGCTGACAGTTCAAAAAGTGTACGGGAAGTTCAAGAAAGCCTCGCGTCGGGGAATGAATGAAGAGGCCGAAACTGCTGCTGACACAAATCCGCCAACATGCCTGACCAGATTTGATTCGTCAAACCAAAGTCTCGCGGATATTTTCGACATCCCAGCCGATTTAAACGCATCTGAAGCACAGCCCTTGCTTTTAGAGACGGCAGCAATCCGCATCCAGTCCATATATCGGCGGCGAGCAGGACGAGCAGCGCTAAGGCGCTTGCTAGCAGAGGTGTACGAAAAGGTGCTTGATCCAGAGTCGAGTACTTACTACTATTACTCGAAGCGAACCAAGCAGAGCCAGTGGGAGAAACCTGCTTTGCTAGGCGAACACGACCTCGCTGACGTTGCTGAGACCACAATCACTCCTGCAGACAGTGCTACGTCGGCTGCCAACGGAATCACTGAGCTTGATGCAGTTGGTACCAACTTGAATGAGCAACACCGCCAAGCAGCACAGAAGATCCAGCGCATCTATCGGTCGCGAGCCACGCGCTTGTTCCTGCGAGATCTCGCGATGGGCAATCTCGAGAAGGTGTTCGACGCAGATTTTGGCGCGTGGTACTACTTCAACCATCGTACGCAGCAGAGCTTCTGGGAGAAACCAGAGCACGCTCAGCTTCGCGCTGCTGCTGCTCCTTCTGGGAAGCCTCGATAGGAAGGGAAAGCGTAGATAAATGTCAATCCATCCTATCGAAGATTTTTGGCAAAGGTGTGTGTGTGAATTTTGTGTTTCTCTCTGTATTTATTTCTCTTTTTTGCTTGGTGATTCCGTTCAAACAGGCTGCAACCTACTCTCAGCTTCTCCCCCATTTCATCCATTCTGTATCGCAGCTTCGCGTCCAGTCATCTATTGTGAGGGGACTGGATCAAAAGCGAACAGCTACAGCATAGCGCTCGGACTCAGGCATACTCGCCGAGTCTCGAGAGGGGTCGGGCGTGGCGGACTGGCCGGGCTTAGTATCGGAGCCAGTACGAGCGACGACGGATGAAGTTGTAGTCTGGGAGTTCGTGGATTGGGCCGGTGGCAGCGAGCGCGTGCTCCTTGTCGTTGATGACCTGGTCCGCGGCGTTGCGCACAGCGGCGGCGTCCACGGCGTCGATGCGGGCGAAGATCTCCGCTGGGGTCAGGCGGCGACCGTAGGTCAGCAGCTGGCGACCAATGTCTTCGCAAATCGGCGACGAACCGTCCAACTGCATGAGCATGTTAGCCTTGAGCTGGGTCTTGGCAAGCTCCACTTCTTCCTCCGAGGTTTTGTGCACAAGACGCACGAGCGCTTCCATGGTGTACCACGTCAAGTCGTTCAACTTGTACTGGTCCGCGACCGCGTACACACCGAAGAGACCAGTGTCCTGGTAGCACGTGTTGAACGCCATGAACGAGTGCGCGAGCTCTTTCTCCGCGACCACCTGGCCCAGCTTGGACGACATGTTGATGCCAGCGCCGGACGTGCGGTCCCACGAGCCGAGCAGCGTCTGCATGATCAGCAGTGGAAACGCGTGCTCGCTGGTCCAGCTGAATCCCTCAAAGGCGATCGCCATGTGCGCGACTGGCAATTCGTCGTCCTTGATGCGGACGTCCGAGCCGACGAATCGCACTGGCTCGAGCGTTGGCGCCACCTTCGGCTCCGTTGGCAGGTTGCCGAACGCGTTCTTGGCCAAGTCCACCAGCTGCGAGTGGTCCACGGCACCGGCACCGGCGACCACCATGCGTGGTGCAGTGTAGTGGGTGGCGATGTAGTCTTCCAAGTCCGCCTTCTTCAGGTTGCGGATCTACAAACACCACATTCAGCACATAACACATAACCAGCATTTCAACAGACAACTTGGTGAGCGAGGCACTATCAGCAAGTCATCGAAAATACATACAGTACAACGTACGTTCTCGATTGGTCCGAGGATGGTGCGTCCGAGGCCGTTGCCCATGAAGGCGGTCTCGTGGAGGCGGTCAAAGATCACTTCCTCCTGCTGCTTGTTGACTTCCTCCATCTCGCGGAGGATGACGTCGCGCTCGCGCTCAATCGCCGCGTCGTCCAGCTTGGAGTTCTGCAGGATGTCCGAGAGGATGTCAACCGCGCGTGGCACGTCCTTCTTGAACACCTTGGCGTAGTAGACCGTCTGCTCGCGCGACGTGTAGGCGTTCAAGTGGCCGCCCATGTTCTCGATCTCGAGCTCAAGCTGCTGCTGCGTGCGCTTGGCCGTGCCCTTGAATGCCATATGCTCCAGGAAGTGAGCCGCGCCGTTGTTCTGCGCGGTCTCGTAGCGCGAGCCGGCGCCGATCCAGACGCCGATCGTGGCGGTCTCGCCATGCGAGCCCTCGGACGCGACGCGCAGGCCGTTGGCAAGCGTGGTCACCTCGGTCGCCGGCGCGTTCAGCACGTACGAAGGGTAGTTGAGGCTCGAGGCCGCGCGCGAGAGCGCGCTCTTGGCCGAGGCGGCGGGGCGGAGCACCTTGGACAGCATGATCGATCGACGAGCGCAGCGGATGATGCGGACCACGAATTCAATTGAGCGAGTTGCGCGAATGGAACGCGGCAGCAAAGAAAACCACCGGGCTGGCAAAGGGGGGAGGGAGCCTTCTGGGCCAAAGCCGCCGGCCGGCCTTGGGCCTCACGTCGGACAGGCAGGAAATTTACGGTAAATTGCGGGATTTGAGGACATAAAGTCTATATTTAGGTTATTTACGCAGGTGTTGGGGCGAGCTGGAAAGAGATGAGGTAGAGAGGGCGTGGGAATATATTTTAATTTCTCATATTTATGAATTTGTGTGGGTGCGGGCTCCTTTCTTTGGGCTTCCACCCAACACACTTTTAGCATACAGAAACACATATGCGGGAACTTTAGATTGATTGCACTGATGGGAACATTGAAGATGGTTCGAGTTTTGAAATAAAAAAATCAAGTATAGGCTGACTTACCCCAATAAGAGGCTGCGATTTTGGTGGTGTGTGGTGGAAACGCGCCACCTGGACCGCCAGTATTCTTCTCATTGAGCCAAAATGGGAAAATAGCGGTGTGAAGGACACCTCACGATCCGCCCATTGCCGCTGCATGCACTGAATGCAGCTGCTTTGTACGATAAGCAACGTCATTACTGCAGTCCTACTGGATGAAGTAGATGCATCTCGTCGCTTTCTGCACACGTGCGAGGTGTTGAATCACGGTCATGAGTGGTTTCTCTCGGCTGCAGCGTTCAAGTGAAATGTACTGATTTAAAATCGAATACGGAGGTTTTGTACTACTATTAATTATCCCTGCTCACACAATGAAATCCTTCAGTGATGCAGCCAAATCCGTCGGTAATGCCAGTTGCTGGAGCTGTTGGTGGGAATTGGAGCTGCTCGCGACGCCGACGCCGATGCGAATGCCGCCACCACTGCTGCTACTACCTCTGCTATAGCTCGTGCTGGCGCCAGCGTTACCAGTAGCTGCGTCGTTTTCTGTGCTGAATCCACCACGCGCATCTGGCAGCATGGTCGGCAGATGCGTGCGCTTTGCACCACTACCAGCAGCAGCATTACCGTCTTCATACGCTTCATCTGCATCTTCCTCTCGCGCTCGGCGCTTACTGCTGCTGCTGCTGCTTCTGTTCCGTGCTTGTGCTGCTACCACATGACCCTCCATTGCATTAAAGCTGCCGTAGATCGGCGCAGGATAAATACTCGAGTCTCGGTTGAGCCCTCCAAGCGCGGGTATGCGGTCCTCCAGAGAGCTTTGGTGCTGGAGGCCGAGCTGGTACACCGCCATGGTGTAGACCTTGTCGCAGTCCGTGAGGATCACCTTCTCATCGTTGAACGCGCGCGCAGCTGCAATCAAGTGGCGACAAGGGATGCCCATCTGGTACATCGTGGCACACGAGCACCTCCGGTCGACCATGTGCACTCTGTGCCCCACGCCATCGATCGCGTACTTGCTAAGCGCAAGCGCGATCGCTGGATCTTTGGATGCGCAGACCTTGACGTGCTGCGACTCGAACAGCTCTTGGTGGAAGAGCTTCTCAGCGCCTGGTGTGAGCTGAACGAGCGACTGCGACTGCGCGTTCATGGTCATGGTGGTCGTGGCGTGTACCTGAGGAGACGCAAGTGCACTCGTCAGATCAACTGTGCGACGGGTCTCGATGTGTAAATAATGGAGCAGGAACTGGTAAATAATCTCGAGCGGCACCATCGTATCAAAGTCTGCGAGCTGGATGCTCTTGATGCGCTGGACATCATAGCCGCCGCTCTCGTCTATATGAAGCAGTTTTCGTTGCTGCTGCTGACTGCGCAGTGGACGGCTAGCTCCTCGCTCAATAGACCACTTGGTCTTGATAATGATCTCCACTTCGACACTCAGGTATTCGCGGAAGCCCGTGGAGATCCACTGGTATTTCTTCACCGATCGGCTCGCGTACAGCGTCCAGAGGGATGCGTTGAAGCTCAATAGAAAATTCGTGACCGATGGGAAATGCTGCGCAACGATACTCATCTGCACGTGAAAAGCCTCGACAGTCTCCGCTAAGCTCGCAAGTCGGACCTGGTGCTTGACGAAGTCGAGATTCGCCTGTGAGACCCCGAGGAGCTGCTGCTCGATCGCGTGAATGAGACTCTCGACGCAGAACATCGGCAGCACGCGTGGGAACTCGCGGCGGAGCGCTACCAAAGCCCCCAGCTGATGATACGCAAGGAACACAGGCACGTTCTCGCCCATCTGGAAACCGGCGTTGTGCAGCGAGCGCAGGAACCACGCGACGTTCTCGGTGTCGGGCGTTGGGATCAGCCCAAACGCGATCACGCGGTGCTCCAAGTTGCCGTCTTTACCCAGGAACACGATGAAATAGCCATTATAGCTCGGTGGAATCCCTGAACTGCTAGCACTGCTATTCCCGCACGGAACAATCTCCAGCCCAAACACACCCTGTAGTGACGGCACCAGGTCCGAAAGTGCGGTCGGGAGCACAAACGCGCTCTTGAACCGCCCTTTTTCGTCTTTCTTCAGACATACAGCGGATCCGGGGTTCAGGTCTGAGAATTTCTGCAACAGACTCGGCAGCAGCTTGTAGCTCTCTGTGATTTTCTCCTGGAGGTCGTGACCGGGCAGCCCCATCACGCCTTTCACGATCGCATTGATGGAGAATGACGAATTTGTCGAGTTCTCTTGTAGGATCTTCTTCGCGCGGTACGCGAGTCGCACGGGGATCTTCACGCCGAGACTCTCGCCTTCGGCCGTGAAATCGGTCTGTACCAGCAGCCGCGCGCCCTCACGACCACCAAGTGCACCACCACGACCAGTTCCACGACGATACTGAGCATCGTCGTGGGTGATCTCCAGCTTTCCCGAACCGCTGCTCGCTGTGATGACGCGGTTGCGCATCGTGTTGAGCTCTGCGAGCTGGCGCGCGCTCGGCTGGGCTTCCCCAGTGCAGTTGTCCGAGTGCGCGAGCTGCATGGACGAGATCTTCCAGTTGTCGGATTTCGTGACTTTGATGAGCCGCACGAACCAGCCGCAATCTGTGCATGAGCAGATATACTTCTTGTTGCGCCCACCGCTCGTCTTCTTGTCCATACGCGCGCGCTTCTTCTGAACGAAGAGCGCGTAGTCGTTCACGGCTTTCGACGCCTCCTTGGCGCTGATCCAGCGCATCTTCGTGCTTAGCGTCACGCTCTGCTTCTCTACGAGCAGTGAATGGGTGGCGCCTGGTGATAATGCTGATGGCGCCGCAGGGCGTGACTGGGAGGATACCGGAGAAGCGGTAGCTAGTTCGGTCACGTCTCGGTGGCTACTGTTCGTCGCTACGTGACCGCGAACAGCGTACACTCTGGATGGCTCGGCACCTAACGGGGTTGAGTGACCGCTACCTAGGTGCTGCTGTTGTTGTTGCTGCTGCTGGTGGTGATACTGGTGTTGATACTGGTGTTGATACTGCTGCTGGTACTGGAAGCCTCTTTCGTCCCAGAGCTGGTGGTGCGTGTGGTGAGGAGCAGCAAAGCCCGCGATGTCGAAGGTCATCGACGGAAGCTCTACAGGCAACGGTGCAAAACTGTTCGCGACGTGGTTGATCGCGTACTTTTCAAGCTCAAAGCTGTCCAAGGGCGTTGGGCTATCCGGTCCTACTGGTGCTGGTACTGGAGCTGTTATTGCTGCTGGTCCGGAAGAAGAGCTGGAAAAGTACCTGTGTGCAGCTCCAATGACTCCACTAACTTGCTGGTGCTGGAAAAACGCCTCTGAGGTACCATTGGCTGGAGCCTGTAATCCTGCCCCGTGGCTGCTACTGTTGGCAGTAGTGGTGGTGTCTGAGACTGGAGCTGGAGCGAAAAGTTGGTGCAGCCGCAGCTCCGCGTCGTCGTCCATACTGTTCCTGGAGCTACTACTCGTACCAGCAGAACCACCCACCCTACAACACTGCAGGCCGTGGTTCAGGTCCGAGAATGACACTCGCCAGCGTGGCGGGGACGATGCGCTGCCGCCGCTATCAGCCCGCTCGAGCCCGACGACCCACTTGCACCCGGAGGGATCATTTTCGCATCCAAGTTGTATCGAAGAAGTGGTCGAAGGGGTGAGGACGTGCGCCTGATTTCTGACTGGCGGGGAGGAGGGTGCAGGGTTGGCCAGTAGCGTAGCATCCGACCCAGCCGTCGGGAATGATCTGCACTGGATAGCGTGCCTTTTGCCTTTGTTATTACTGCTGCTTCTGCTGTTGCTACTGGGGACTTTGAAGCCCTCGGAGCCACTAGTCGCACCTGCTGCACTGACTTGCTGGATCCGGACCCGTCGCTGTTGCACCGAGCGAGCGAACTGCTGCACCACCTTGACTGCTTCGTCAGCGCTCGCGAACGTCCTGTCGAGCGCGACCAGCGACGGCGATGGCGCTCTCTGCGTCTCTTCTTGCATGGCTCTCGTGGCGGTTTGATTTCTATTTCTCGTGCTTGTGTGTCTACGTATCCAGATAGATAGACAGATTGTAGGTTAGATTGATTGATAGGATGGTCGGAAGTACTACGTAGTATATCACAGACCAAGCAAGCCAAACAAGCAAAACTTACCAACCAAGAAGTTAACCTATCAGTCAATCAGGTAGGAATGATAGTGATTCGAGAATCCTTAGAGCTGACTGAGAGCGGTTCTCTCTGTCAATAATGTTGTGGTTGGATCAACTGTTGTGGGTTGACTTGGTAGAGCTCTCAGAACACTTGAAGCTCAGCTCTCGGCCTCTTGCGGTTTTGCTGACCGCGTCTGCACTCTAGGAAGAAGGAATTGAAGGACGCATCTCTTGCGCGTGTGTGAGTCTGTCCGTCCATCGAAGAGCTCCGTGTAGTTTCTGTGGCCATACACAGAGCGCTACACAGTCCAAGGCACAACAACAGGCACAAATGAGCGAGAGCTTTACCCACATTCCCCTCCCCTCCTGGTCTTCGTCTTCTTCTATTCTCCCATACCCGCTCTGCCTGCGCAAGCGCAAGGCACATACCGCTCTTGCTCACTTTGGCCGCATGCATATCCACAGGTTTGGCAACTGATTTCTGAACATGTGATGCCACGCTGTCAAGCACCAAGCGTTTTATTTTTAGCCAATGATATCATCTATTAAAGAAAATACGAATGTTGATTGGCTGGAAAATATCAAAGCGATTCATTAAAGTTACGATGCACCAAGAGAAATCTCAGGGTTGAGTCTGATTTCACTGATTTCTACCAGTGGATGGGATTGAATTGGGAATTGGATGGAGACACATGAACTTGCGCAGGAAAATACAACTCGATTACACCTGGGGAGGCGTGTCGCTGAGAAAATATCTCGAGTGAATGCGTGATTGCAGGTGCAAAAGTTGAAAGTTGCCGACTGGGATTTGACAAATGGCACCCCAAGTACCCAAGAGGCGCAAGTGTTACTTTAACGGGAATGACTCATTTGTCCCTCTTTTGTGTTGATTCCGTCAAAGTACGATTCAATTTCCATTTTATGACTGACACTACAGTCCTCCCCCCATTATGATACAGGCAGTCCTCTGAAATTGATACACAAAAATCAGCAAACCAAATATAAAATTGTGAAGGGTCTTGGCGAGATAAAGGTATTAAATTATACAGTTAAAATCGTACCGCACGCGTCACGAAAGGTGCACCAGTGTGACGAGTCTGATTCAAGACAAGAAAACGGATTGAGGCTCTGCTGATAGTTCCACTAGATTCAGGAGGGGGGTTTACCTCGACAACCCTCCCACCGCGCACACAGATTCCGCCGAAGTCCAGCTCGCTGACCTGCATGAAGTGCACGCGCGTACACACGCGTGTACGTGCGCGACGGAGTGAAATGACCACCGTTCTGTGTATTTTGACTTAAGTAGCCATCACAGCGAAAGCTTGTCGATGCTGGCTACGAGCTCGTACATGTCGTCATCTAAGATCTGAGTGTGTCGCCAGCAGTTGCTAATTGTAGCTGGGGTTACTGACTCCCAAGCCTCCTGGGCCCAGCGCATTGTTAGGAGCA
>JALBYZ010000061.1:0-70926 GCA_038050575.1 Globisporangium mamillatum
TCCAAGCCGATGACAGACACTTTCTCGCAGTGACCGCTCACTGACAGACAGAGACCGACGTACTTGGCGCTCTGCTCACCCTCGCGTGACGCATCGCTCGCGTGGGAGTAGAGCACTGCGACGCGTGGTCGCTGTGGTGCCTCTGCTTCGCGGTCGCTCGCCATTTTCATTCTTGCTGATTTGATGAGGATGCAAAGTTCACTAGTTAAGAACAGGTAGTCAGTTTCATGTTCGTATCAATATTTTGTTTGTATCTGACAAGAAGCTGATAACTGGGAGATCCAACACGCTGTTTGGAAGGACCACCAAAATGTTTATAATACGGGGTCTATAACCAAATGAAACGTAAAGCGCAACAATATTTCGAGAAAATCTATATTGGAACAAATATTTGTACGATACGCTAATTTCTACTTTTGCAATTATGTTATGGAAAGAACCCTTATTCAAGTGGCCCATTTTTTATGCTTGAAGTTGCAAACATTTCAGCCAATCACACTCTCACACTCTAACACTCGTCCACAATTGCCTCTTCCATGCTGACCTCACCAAAGTCAACTCTCAGCTCGCAATGGACCAAAGCGAGACACAATACAAACGAGCGCATTTCGCTATTCCGACGCGCCACCGCAACGCAACAGCAGCAGTCCCCGCTCAGCAGCTCAGCAGAATGCTCCACCGATTGACGCGCCCCGCCGCCGCCGCCACGCGCGCGGTGCTGCGAGTCCAGACTGCTCGCGCAATGGTGTGTGCCGTCTTTCTTTCTACCTGCCTCTTGCACCCCATTCCCTTTCGACTGACCAACGCTCGTGTTGCTCCTCATAGTCCTCGTCGAGCAGCTCGTTTGATCTCTACACGCCGACCGAAGAGCACGGCGCGCTCCGTGAGATGCTCGCGAACTTTGTCAAGACCAAGGTTGACCCCCAGGTGCGTGCTCATTGCTTGTCTGAATGCATAGAGTGGTGAAAAAGCTGGTGCTGACGTGACGTGTGTGGGGTGCTCTCTTGATGGAATCACAGGCTCTGGAGCACGACCGCGAAGAAAAGTTCAACATCGAGCTCTTCCGCGAGCTTGGCGATCTCGGTTTGCTTGGTATCACCGCTCAAGAAAAGTGCGTCTACCTTTGACCTGTTCTCGTGTGAAAGCTTGTATGAGCGAGTCTCTGACGCCCCCTTTCCTTTTTTTCAGGTACGGAGGCTCTGAAATGGACGCTTTGGCGGCTGTGATCGCGCACGAAGAGCTCTCGTCGAGCGATCCGGCGTTCTGCCTCTCTTTCTTGGCGCACTCGATGCTGTTCGTGAACAACGTCGCCCGCAACGCGTCCGACGAGCAGTGCGCCAAGTACCTCCCAGGCGCGTGCTCGGGCGAAAAGATCTGCGGCATGGGTATGAGCGAGCCATCTGTCGGCACTGACGTACTGGGCATGCGCACCACCGCGAAGAAGTCGGATTGCGGCAAGTATTACATCCTGAACGGAACAAAGTAAGTGTCGCTAGCATTGCTGACCCCTTCAGCTCCCAGTATTGCTTGCTAATTCGTAACCTTGCGATGAAACCATTTGCAGGATGTGGATCACAAATGGCGCTATCAACGACACCGAACTGGGCGACGCGTTCTTGATCTACGCGCGCACGGGCAACTCGGGCAAGGCGAAGGACGACTTCTCGTCGTTCATTGTTGAGAAGGGCTACGAGGGCTTCTCGCTCGGCCAGCGCATCAAGGACAAGTGCGGCATGCGTGCGTCGAACACCGCCGAACTTGTGTTTGAGAACGTCAAGGTGCCAGTGGAGAACCTCGTCGGCCGTGAAGGTGGCGCGGTGCTCTGCATGATGCGCAACCTGGAGATCGAGCGCGTGACGCTAGCGGCGATGAGTCTCGGCATTGCGCGCCGCTCGATCGAAGTGATGAGCAACTACGCCAAGGAGCGCACGGCGTTTGGCAACCCGCTGAACAACTTTGGCCAGATCCAGAAGAACATCGCGGAGTCATACGCTGAGTACATGGCTGGGCGTGCGTACGTGTACAACACTGCCAGGTGCGTCCGCTGCCTTTTGATTGGTGCATTCCTTGATGATACTCACAGTCTTACTAACCTTAATTCCATGTTGTGGATGGATTGAACCAATCAACAGACTACTGAAGCTGGACAGCGTGGGCAACCGCGTTGACACTGATGGTGTGAAACTCTACTGTGGCGACATGGCGAAGCGCGTCGCGGACCGCGCGATCCAGACGCTTGGCGGCTACGGCTACGTGGGCGAGTACAACGTCGAGCGCCTCTGGAGAGACTCGAAGCTGCTCGAGATCGGCGGTGGTACGAACGAGTCGCACCACAAGAACATGGTGCGCGACCTTGCGACCCGCGACCGCATTTAAACTGCCGGTTACTACTGCGTAGATGAAGAGCATCTTGATTAAGCTGTGACGTAAGCAATAATGAATGAGCGTTCAGCATGATGACATGGTAGGACATGAGAATTGGAAAGCATGGGTTGACAAGTTCATGTTCATGCCAGTGCTTGCCAGCTCAGCATCTCTCTCTATAGGAACCGAGGAGGTCTTCCTATAAAAGAACCACGTTGAAGTGGATGACGTGGTGAAATCCAAACGCGTTGAACCTGAAGGAGCAAGGTAGAGTCTCAAGCAACGCGACAAACAATACACGGCACCGCTTGACTAGCAACACACAAACTTCTGGTGACCGACTGGCACAGCACCACAAGCAAGCGAACGATTGGATGCTGCGGTTGAGCAAGGGTCACAAGATCGTGATCGATGCAATAATCAGGAAAGCCTGCGACGAAAGATCGCGTTTGGGTTTCCAACTCAGGGTTGGCTAGCGAACGGGTTAATATCGAGGTTACGACGGGCCTGTACCCATGAAACCCGCGATCACATTCCGAGCCAAACTGCGAACCAAAGTAAACCCGCGGGCACGGGTGGTTTCGTTCGCTTGAAGCCACTTGGTTGGTTGGTCGGGAAAATGCTATTTGAATGCAAGGCTTCAAACTGTGTTGGCAAAGTGGCTTCACTTTCGTGATCTCCATTTACCCACAGCAGCACGTTTGCAGTTGTTTGTGCGTGGACTTGGCGCTCAGACAAGCAGCCGAGAGATACTTTTTGCTATGACCGCCACCACAGTGCGCGCAATACGCGATCGGGCGTAAACCAGCCAACCTCACCCAATACTGCTGCCACCGCCCGCGCAAGAGCGTAACCTGTGTCGTAACCATCAGTTTGATTTTTGGAGTTTTTACGGCTTGTACCGTTGTAAAAACGCAACGTTCTGGAAGGTGTACCACTTTTTACGCAGTTTCCCGCTCGTAAAAAAGAAGAGCGCCAGATCTAAAAGCCCACAACATGACGCAAACCTAAGTAGTTGCATATTTGGGCAACTCAAACATGCAAGTGGCCAGGTTTGGATCAGCGCGGGTAGGGCTTTTGTGTTCCAACTGCTTGACCCCAGGTGTTCGCCAGAAAGAAAAGTCGGTCGGCTGGTCGGCAAGTATTAATTATTAAAGGTAAAAACCTTTATAATTTGATATTTAGGTCCGAAAGTGACCTTTCCCTGCTTTTCTCTTTTGCTTCCGAAGAAAGAAAACACCCAAGGTTTTTGAGGTTTTACAGCGAGGTTTTATGCGTTTATGGGACCACGAGCGAGGTTTTTCTCTTGGAAGTTTCTTTTTTGCTCCCCTTCGCGCTCCACCCCAATTTTCCAAAAAAACCACTCGCGCGCGATTTCGCTTTGGATATTGAAAGGCGAGTGAGAGAGCAGAGCGACCCCCCCTCCCCTCCCAATTAGAGGCGCCCTCACCCACACAAAACAACCAAACAGTCACTCTTTCAGAAGAGAAAAAGCGGTCCCGAAGCAAGAACTTTGCGGAGGACCATCACTCTGCCTTCCATTGCGATTTTGCTTTTGCTTTTGCCTTTGACTTTGCCTTTGCGCTTGGTGAACTTGGCGCGCTCGCTCATTTGCGAAAAAGGAAGCGGCAGCGCAAGCGGAAGATAAAAAGGGAAACACACTCGACCCTCGCCCGCCCGAGCCAATAAGACAGACGCTCGTGTGTGTGTGCGCGCTCAGAAGACACTGCGCAGGCAACACACAGAGACAGACAGATAGACAGACAGCGCTTCTCTCTGTATACAGGCGGCGTTCGACAGACAGAGACGCATCGACCGACGCAGCAGCAGCAGCAGTTGAAGTGAGCGGCAGCGGCGGCATTTCGAGCGAACAGCAGCAGGCGTCTCTTTGTGCGTCTCCAGCAGCCACTATAGACAACCCGGCAGTCGACGACGACGTGCGGGTTGGAGAGAAGCAGCAGCAGCAACAACAACAGCAGCAGAAACTAGCGACGACGCCGACTTCGACGACGCCGCTTCTTTCGATCAGACAAGCAGCAACTACGTCGCCGATCACGCAGTCCCCGCAGCAACCCCAGCACTTTTTCCGGACAACGGCGATTGAAGTGATCGAGCCAGGGAAGACGCCGAGCTGGGCCACGTCGGGAAGCGCAATCGACACCCCTCAAGGAGGTGGTGCTGCGAAGAACATCGACTGTGTTCGCGTCTGTGTGATGATGGTTGAGCAGCAGCAGCACCAGAAGTTTACGCCTACAGATGATTTGAACGGAACAGTGACGCCGACCGAGACGACAGCAGCGACATCAGCGAATACGAGCACATCGACGATGACGCCAACAAAGACAAGCGAAAGCGGTTTGCTGCCTGCTGGTGTGAATGGCGGTGAAAAGAAAGAGGAGAGGACGGCGACGATAACGACTGCCGCCGAATCCGCAGCCGCAGATTCTTCGACGACAGCGAAAGCCGAAATCAATGGAACAACACAGAACATTCTCAGCGCCTTCTCGCTGCCAAAAGAGGTCACTCAGTATTCGCCGCTGTTGGTTGGCAAGTACTACATTCAAGACAAACGAGCCGTGTGGACCGGTCGCTGGGGGATGACAGAAGCCGCGTTTGAGGAGAACGGCATCACTAGTCCGTTCGAGATGAAGTCGCAAGAAGATGTGTACATTGCGACTTGCTCCGGTAGCTGCGAGGTCGTCCACCCAGCGTTTGCAGACGGCTCGCTCGCGCGCTCTTCGAAAGTGGAGAACGTCCCAGCATCAGAGATTTGCCCAGCGTACTTTGGGTACGAGACAGACTCTACAGTTCGATCAGCGATACCGTTCCACAGCAAGTACACAGGCTTCTTCCAGATCCAAGCTGCCAAAGGAAAGTCCCAGACGGTCACGGAGAAGGACGTCGAGATCCACTTTGTTCACGATCCAAGTCTGCCATCGCATTTTCTGGTGTCTGGCTCGGGCGAGAATCGTTTTGGTCTCTTCTCTCTTCACGGATCGCTGGACAAAGTGACTAACGAACTTCGTGTCTACAAAGTGTACAAGCCGAAAGAGAAGGAGAAGCGGAGTAGTCTGCCTCGCCGTGGGCGAGCTCCAAAAGCTGCAGCCCAACCAAACACTCTCAAGGTCAAGCCAAAGGCACCGATTCCACTAGCGCCGGTTGTTGCTGCTGCTGTCGTCACGCCTCCTGCCACTATCACCATTCCAGAACCAGTGACTATTGTCGCACCACGGCATGTTGTTGCGACTCCTGTTGTCGATTACAGCTCGCCGTCTGTGCTGGCCAGGGGTCGATCCGAGCGAAAACGAGTCGCGCCAGCCCATTTGCGAGAGGAGAATGTGATTGAGTTCGATCGAGTTCCGCATGGAGTGAAGAAATGCCACAGCATTCTGAAGGGGCTCATGGCGAACCCGAAATCCGCGCCGTTCTTAGCACCCGTGGACCCAGTGGCTTTAGGTATTCCTGACTACTTCCAAGTGATCAAAGAGCCCATGGATCTTGGGACAATCCGACAGAACTTGGAAGGTGGGTACTACGACGACACTTCCGTGTTTGCAGACCACGTACGCTTGGTATTCAGGAACGCGATGCTCTACAATGCCGCCCATAGTCAAGTGCATATTTTTGCCGTCAAGTTATTAGAGGATTTCGAGAAGCGCATGAAGAACCTGAATATGAAGGCGGCAGCAAAGGAAAAACTTGGTGACAAGCAGAAGCTCGTGAAGACGAAGAAAGAGAAGAAGTACGAAACGGGTCACTCGACGAAGAAGGTGAAGGGCGGTAAAGGCGCGAAAGGCAACACGAAGCGACGGGTCTCGGAAGACGACCAGGGCTTGATCATGTCTTTGAAAGAAGACATTGAACGATTGAAGGCCACACTCGAGCAACTCCAGCCAAGTGCTGTGAAGATTGTGACCCCGAAGCCTTCGAAGCCAGCTGCACGGTACGTTTTTGTTTTTACTGTCGACTCTTTATGACTGTACGAAGCGGGTTGACTGACGGTTTGCCTTTTACTGTTCGTTTCAGACCATTCAAAATGGAAGACCTGACTGAAGAAGAGCTCAATGAGCCGATGAGCCAGATGGACAAAGCTCGCCTCGGTGCTGATATCCGATCATTGCCGCAAGACAAAATCAATCGAGTGCTCCAAATCATCGCAGAGGCAGTCCCTGTCGCAAAGCTCGCTAACGAGTACAACGAAGTTGAGATTGATATCAACGCGTTCGATACCCGGTGTTTGCGCATGCTCGAAGGCTATGTTCGGGTGAGTTTTTATTTTTTTTGTTCTTCTGTTGCTGGGTTTGCTATTTACTTGGTATGGTGCACTAACTGTCTCTGTGATCTGTTTGTAGGAAAATGGCATTGGCCGAAAGCGCAAGCGTCCAGTCAGTACAGCCGCTGTCAAGAAGGGAAAAACTTCACCACCTGTAAATCGGTTGAAGTCCGCGAAGGTGGCTGCTCTCAACATTAGACAAAGACAGGAAGAACTGAAGCACCAGTTAGCTGCGATTGACGGAGAAGAAGTGAATGGAGTTCACGAGAAGCGACCTGATCAAGATGTAGTGATGACCGATGCGGATGGTGCTGCTGATGCCGAAGGCGCTGAGAAGAAAAATGCCGAAGACGACAGTTCTTCTGACAGCTCGTCCAGCTCGTCGGACTCGTCGGACTCTGATAGCGATAGCGACAGCGATTCTGAATCTGATGGCGAGGCTCCTCTCCAAAGGGTGCGTAATGCAATCTAGTCACCGTTGAAATGGAATTTGCGAGTTTTGTTAACGCGTCCTTGCTATCTGTCTCCTTGCAGTCTCCATCGCTGGTGAGTGGGCCCGCTCTGTCGCAGATATCGTCCGACTCGAGCTCTTCTCGCACTGGTTAGTTCGTGTTGACCCTTTCTTGCTCGAATTGTGGTTCAAGTGGTTTCTAAAGCGCTCTGTTTACAGATGCAGCGAAGAAAATCCGGGACGAGCTGTCAAGCACCGAGCCATTGAAGGTTGAGAATCGAGGCGCATGGAGTTTGCTTGCTCAGAAGGATTCGTCGAACGGCAGCACTCCGATTCATCCAGAAGACAGCCAGACCAGCTCACTGTGGCTGTCTGCGCGGTCCATGGAGCAGATGAAACAGCAGAAGTTGCAGCAGAAGGAGAAAGAGCGCAGCGACGAGCTGGAAGCCCAACGGCGTCGAGAAGCGGAGCAACGAGAGCGTGAGAAAGAACGAGAGCGCGAGGAAGTGGAACGCCGCAAGCAGCAACTCGAAGCGCAGGAAGAGCGTGTCCGAGCGGAACGAGCTCGCGAAGCCGAGCGCGCGCGTGCAGCACAGCGAGCCGTCGAGCGCGAGAAACTGACACGAGACGACGACACGGAGCAGCACGAGCACACTTTGACGGAGGACTTGGAGTCATTCAGCTCGTCGTCGTTTTTGTAAAGTATGTCGAGTGCAAGACGGAGAGAAGGCTCGTTATGTGTGTGGCGTGTCGTGTACGCAGACAACCTCTTTTGATGATCACTTGGCGCTGTAGGATTGATCGACCACCTTTTGGTAGAAACACAACGGCGCGCGTTGTTGTTGCCATTATTTAAGAAACAAAGAGAAAGTGAACGAAAAGATAATGAAAGCAGATACAAGAATCGCTAACAACCGTGCAGGTTTGTATCGCTCTGATCTTGTTTGCAGTTGTTGCGTGAGTCTCAACATTGAAGTTCCACCCTGCCCCCCCCCAAAGGTCACACCTTCAAGTTGACGCTGCAAACGCAAGAGATAGTAGTGATCGACAGATAAACTGACGCCTCACCAATATGGAGGGCAACTCGCTGCAGGCGCACGAGCTACACAAGAAATTCGAGGATCTGAATGAGGAGATCAGCACTGCCCTGCGCCACCAGCAGGATGCGCTGAACGCCGCCGGCAGCAGCACGGGCAATAACTCCTCGGCGCACACGAAGAAAGACGTGCTGCGGCTGGCGAAGCGTGCGCTCGACTGGCGCGAGGACGTCACCGCGCTCGCCAAGCACATCGAGCTGCAGCTGCAACACAGCCGCGCGTTGCGTGGCCACGAGGCGTACGGACTGCTGAGCACGTCCGCGGCGAGCCAGCGACAACAGGAGGACGACGAGAGCGCCAAGGTGCGCTGTCTGCGCTCGGACCTGCGGCTGCTGCTGGACTTTCGCGTGGGCTTCTTCTTGCAGCAAAGCAAGAGCGCGAAGGAACCCGCGGTCGCCCACGCGCTGCTCTCAGCGGTTGAAGCAGAGACGGTGCGTGTGCTTGTCTTGCTATCCGTTAACAAACTATGCTCTCATGGCCTACTGGCGCTACATAACAATGTATGCACTTATGGGTGGCGCTTGTTGATAACCCATCATACTGTAGAAGCAGCTACGAGACTTTCTCGAGAAGAGCGTCAAGCGAGAGAAGACAAGCGGCAAAGACGCGCTGGTTGTCGAGCTCTTCGAGGTGCGGCGCGAGCTCATGAGCAAGATCTCCGAGGACGTGCTCAAGGAGAAGAGGCAGCTCGACCTCGATGTCGGGTGCGTCTGCCTCCATTTTGCTGGTTTCTATCAGAATGGTGCATTAACCGCCTTGCCGTCTTGCTTTATATTGCTGGTGCATACAGAGCACTTGAATCTGGAGCGACAAGTGGTGTGGGTGACTCGGAGCGAGACATCTTGGCTTCCTACGACACGCAACTCTATATATCCGCTTCCACTCGCTCTCTGTTCGTTCATGTCTTGTTTGAAATTGCTGGATCTAAGAGTTGACTCCTTGACACTTTCCTTGGACTCTCTCTGACTGCACGTCAAGCTCGTACAACTGCTCCAAGCTCTCCAAAAAGAGCTGCGCGACCGCTTCGCCCCCAAAACCGGCAAAGACGCGAGGAGTTCACTTCACACAGCAGCAGCAGCAGTATCAAATACTGTCAACGCACCCAGTGGCATAAGCAGCTTTGACACTGGAAAGGTAGTGCCTGTTGCCACCAATGATCAACTTTATCGCCATCCAGGCAATGCAATGCCCGGCGGCGGCAGCAGCAGCAACACGTTCAGCACGCAAGTCGACAGCAACAACACAAAGAACACGGCGCTGCTGGACGAAGTGCAGTTCTCGATGCAGAAGCTTAAGCGCGAGCTCGCCGACCTGAAAGCTTCGAACTCGAAGCTACTGCTCGCCAACTCGCAACTGGAGGACGACGTCGCGCACCTGCAGCGCAAGTTCGACGAAGAGAAGCGCGCACACCTCAACGGCAAGAAGCTGTACATCCCGAAAGTTCAGAAGGTACGTGTGCTGCTATGGGTGTGATCCTTTGGGTTGACTCGAAGGCAGCGCTAATGTTTGTCTATTGTCAATTCTTTGCTAGCTGGAAGAGACCGTGCAGACGACTGCGAAGGCGTTCGATGAGCTCAAACTCAGCGTCGACCTGATCACCAACATGTACAAAGTGAGTTCGAAGTCGTGCGTCACGTTCTAAAGAGGACATGAGGACTCTACTGATTGATTCGACTGGTTGATTCTTACTCGCAGAGCCTCATGCAGACGCTCGCGTCGCAGCAGGAAGAAGAAAACGATCTGAAAAAGGTTGATATCCGAAGAACCAATTTCCCCATATATCCGTTAGATATTGGGAGAAGATGCTTGACACTCTCGCACTTTAACTACCAGGAACGAGACCGAATCGCGCTGTTGCTGGCAGCCGAGATCAAGAAAATCGCGGCTCTGACCAAAGTACGACTCGAGAACACCAGTCTTTCCATCTGTGGATATAGCACCTAGACGAATGCGAAATCTCAACATTGTCGGCCTCTAATTGGTTCTTTATTGTATGGTCTAATAGGAAAACGAGCGCAAGGACAAGCTCGTGGCAATCGCGATGGGTGCGCGTTTCGAGATGATCCAGCTTGCGAATCGCAACGGACAGCTCGTGAAGGAGCTCCGCGACGAGCGAAACGCGTTCGAAGCCCGTGCGAAAAGCGCCGAAGACGAAGTCTCCGTACTCAAGCTCCAGCTAGAAGGCGTGTACGCCCGTCTAGAGAAAGCAGAGGAGAAGATTGCGAGCGCCAACAACCGCTTGGCGCAATTGCAGAACGAACTCACGACCTCCATAGAGGCGTCGCGCACGCGCGAGCAGGAGCTCCAGGTCAAGTTCGAGCGCGATCTGATGGCTTTGCAGGCGAAATTCGACAAAACCAAGCGCGAGCTGCTCGACACGATGTCGCAAAACCTGAACCTCGACGGACGACTTAAGAAAGCGCAGGAGAAGATCACACGCATGGCGAATATCAACGGCTCGGGAGCGGCCAACCACGGGTAGTTGATACGTTTTCTTAGTCTCGTTAGGCGATATATGGCACTTACAACGTACAATTGATCAGGCTCGCTTTGCTTGCTCAGAAATCTAAATCTCAATGTCGCGCTTCTGAGGCACGCGGATGTGGCGCATGGTCGTGCCTGCTTGCGTGGGCTTGAACGGCGCTTGCTGGCCGTAGGGCTTTGGGATGCCGAGTTCCTCGGGGATGTACGCGTTCGGACGCGCCTCAGCGGTCGTGTATGTGAGCTGCGTGGGGAAATCCTGCGCGTGCGCTGCCGAAGCGCGCATCTGTTGCTTCATCATGCGCATCTCTTCGTCGCGGAGCTTCTGCGCCTGCAGACGCACCAGGTGGTGCTCGCAGAACTCGTTCGGCGCGAGCCCCTGCTGAAGCTTGCGAGCGCACTCCTCGACGTCGACCATCGCGTCGTGCTTCTCCTGCTGGAGCTTCATGGCCGTGGCCTGGTACATGGAGAGCTCCGAGACCACGGCCATCATCTTGCGCGTCGTTTCCTTGATCTTGCCCTGGAAGTCGTTCACTTTCTTCGCCAGCTCCAGCGTCTCGCCGCGCCGCTCGGTCGCCTGCACGCGCAGCTTGTTGGATAAACTCGTGACTTCTTCAAGCACAAGCTCTTTCTCCAGCAGCTGCTCTTTCTTCTTGTTGTAGCGCTCTTCGAGGAACGCCATCTTGGTCGCGAGCTGATCCTCGTCCGGGTCATCGCCATCGAGCGGACGCCACCGCTCGCTGTTCTTCGGAGTCTCCAGGTCGCGACAGAGCAGCTCGGTCACGTCTTTCTCCTGCTTCAGGTCCTCTTGGATGTCGAGGATGCGCTGCGCGAGTTTCGGAAGACCGGGCAACTGGCGCCTCGCGTTCTCAAGCTGTCGCTGCAGGTCCGCGAGCTGGATCTTGAGCATGCGGATCTCCTGGCCTTTGCGCGTGAGTCCGATCTCCCCTTCGTTCAATCCCTGTTCCTGGAGATTCGACTTCTCGTACAAAATACAGAGCTCGTCGTTGCGGTCGATGAGTTGCACGCCCGTCGCGTTGCGCGCGTCGACCGCGAGCTCGTACTTCTTTTTGAGACGCAGCATCTCCTTCTCGGTGGCCGTGATGATTCCGTTGAGCTTGTCGATCTCCACGATCTGCTGCTCGACCTGCTCTTGCTTGAGCCGGTACTGCTCGTGACACTTGTTCGTGTCGAGTCGCAACGAGTCGCGCGAGCATTGGGCAGTGCCGTGCGCGAGCTTCTCCTTCACGAGCGCCTTGTCCTTGGCAAGCGACTCGTTGCGCAGCACCTCGACCTCGTTGTGCAGAATCTTGATCTTCTCCTTCATCTCGGCGAGTGCCTGGGACGACGCCTGGATCAGATTCACGTACTTGTTGCGCTCATTCTTGACGACATCATACAGCGCCGAGAACTCCTTGAGGTGGTTGTTGGTCTCGTTCCACTTCTTTGCCAGGTCGAAGATGACCAGCTCCTTCATCTTGAGCTCCTGCTGGGTCTGGCGCTCGGCTTCGAGCGCCGACGCGGCCTCGCGGGCTTTCATCTCGCGCTGCGCCGTCAGCATCGCGATGAGTTTCTTCTGTTTGCCCTCTTCAATGAGCCACTGTGCGACTTCGTCTTCGAGCGACGTAACTGTGGTCGTGAGCTCGTCAAGATCGCTAGACTGGTGCTTCTCGCCGTCTTCTTGTTTCAGGAACCTAGCGATGAGCAGATCCACCTGCTGTTTCACCTCGAGCTGCATCTGGGTCTGTTTCTTGTTCTCGGCCTTGAGCGCCGAGATTTGGTGGTGCGCGTCCAAGACCTGGGCATTCAGGTTCGGCAGCAGTGCCTTGTTGCTGTCGTGCAGCAGGATCTTCTTCTTGAGCTCGCGCTTGAGCCGGTCGTAATCCTTCTGGTCTTTCTGCACGCACTCGTTCTCCCGCCGAGAGCTCACGTCGAGCGCCTTCGCCGCCATCTCGAGCCGCGTCTTCTCGCTTAGCCGCAGTAGGTGCGTGTTCTGCTCCTCTCGTAAATGCAGGTTCACGTGGTCGACGTCGCGCTGGCGCTGGTCGATCGTATCTCGGTGCACGTCGAGCTTGTGCGAGAGCTCCTTCTGCACGTCCTCGGCCTCGCGCGCCTTGATCGTCTGCTCGTCGATGATCGCATCGAGCTCGACAATCTTCTCACGCGCCTTGGCGATCTCGCGCTCAAGGTTCGCGACCGCTTTGTGGACAACATCGGCCTGTTTCTCCATGCGCTCGGGATCATTCTGCAACTGCGCGAGCTGCTTTTGCTCGGTACCGCAGCTCTGCTCCAGCCGCGCATTCTCGCTCTTGAGGAACTCGAGGCGGGCGAGAAAGTCCTTCTTGCGCTGACTGTCCTTGGCGATCTCGTTGTCGATGCGGTGGTTCTCGTCGCTCAGCTTGCTGATCTCGTCAGTGAGCTTTTTGACCTCAGGCTCGATGAGCTTGGTGTGCGCCGCGAGGATGTCGTCCTTCTGCGCCAGCAGGTCCACGTGCTCGCGCTGGAGCTCCGTGATCTCGAACGTGAGCACGGCGTCGCGGTCGATGCACTCAGCGAGCTCCTTGAGCGCTTTTTCCTTTTCTTTGTCAATCGACGTGAACGCCGCGAGCTCCTCGGCCTTGCGGATCGACTGCTTCTCGACACTGATCTTCTCGCTCAGCAGCTCGCTATTGAGCGTCTTGGCCTGCTTGAGTAGCGTCTTCTCGTGCTTGTACGTCTCGAGCACGTTCGCGTTCAGCTTGGTGTACTTATGCTTGTGGAACTGCAGCTGCTCGAGCGTAATCATGTCGGCCTCAAAATACTGCTCCAGCAGCCGGAACGCTGACGCGTGCGACGACGAATTGGACGCCAGCACGTCGCTCGGGAGCTCATCGCCATTGCCACTGCCGGCATCGCGCTCTGCAGTATCGCTCACGCCTATCATGGTGGAGATGCGTCAGATACAGGCTGATTGACTGATACATGCGTACACACACGCACACACACGCACTGCCTGTCATGCGCGTTCTGTGTGCGTTGTCCCCTCATCATGCTTGACGTCGTTTCAGGGTGCCTTGACCCGTTTCATCCGTTTCGTCCATTCCCACTGTGTTATTGGTCCAAAAGACGGAAAATGTAATAGTAAATATTTAGACCAATAAAAACGAAGGATACCCCTATCCGCCACGCCCATCTTTGAAGATCAGCTTTAGTGATGTCACTCAAGTGAACCGTTAAAACAAATTTCTCGCGTGTCACCTTTATCTTGCAATTGAACCCTTCTTCCTGAATTCTCCATCTGTGGCCATCAGCATCATCATCAACTCAGGGCTGCCCAAGTGAAGTGCTGAGCGCCGAGAAATCAGAGAAAGCAGAGAAGGCGATACGCAGAGCGGAGCGAAGAATAGAAGAGATAAAGAGCGAGCGAGCGAGTATGACGGACCATTGCGACGTGGAGGCGCTCTCGCCGCGCGAAGGGGACGCGCCCCCAAAGGCGACGGAAGTGACCGAGTCCGTGGACGTGGAGGGCGAGGACGTGGCGGCGTTTCCCGACGCGCCGTTCAGCGTGCACGGCCACGCGATCCGCTCGATGTGGGCCGAGCCGGACGCGAGCTCTATCCAAGTGCGTGGCCCAAAGTATATGGAGGACAACGTGAAGATTCCCAGCGGGCCCGCGCTCGGCAAGCTGCTGCACGTGGACCTGTGGAATGTGGCGTTCGCGGATGAGCGGCATCACATCGCGCGCGCCGAGGAGCGACGCCCCAACAGCGTGCTCAAACACTGCCAGAAGGAGTTCCCGGACTCGCTCGTGTTCATCCTCAACATCGAGCTCCCGAATGCTGACAACACGTGCGTCGTGTCGTACTGGTTGCTGCCAAAGCTGCGCGATGCGCAGTCGGACGCCGAGCACGACCCGAAGAGGAACTTCCAGCGGCTTCTCTGGGCGTTCTGCAACGCCGAGGACGACGAGTTCCGCACCAAGCGCTTCAAGCTCATCCCGGACTTCGAGAACGCGCCGTGGGTGTTCCAGCAACTCGTGCCGAGTCGCCCCGCGCTCACGGGCAACAAGCTCACGCAACACTACTTCCGCCGCAGCAACTACTTTGAGCTGGACCTGGACATCGCGTCCAGCACCGCGGCGTCCTACATCGGCTCGCTCTGCTGCAGCTGGGCCACGTATTTGGATGTGCACGTATTTATCACGATCCAGGGCGAAGCCGAGGACGAGCTCCCGGAGCGCGTGGTCGGCGGCGTGAGCTTCAAGTACCTAGACCTGGCGGCCGCGACCCAACTAGAGCAAGAATATTAAGGGACGCGTGTGCATGCGTGAGTTGGGGGTTGGCTTGTGTTCGCGTCAGGACGATACCAGCCCAGACCTAGGCATTTGATATCCTAAAGACACCTTTTGAGCCAAGATAACCAACCATCTTGGACAGTTTTGTGCATAGCTCAACATCGCGTTTCGTGTGTGCGTTTTTTCTATGTATTTTCTTGTGCGTTCGTGTCCCTGAGAATGACTAGCTATGACCAAGAAATCCAATTTCAATCAGGCAGACATTTATGGGCAAGTCTTCTTGAAGTCCTAGGCGCTCGGGAGGACCTTGTAGGGGTTGAGGATGCCGTTCGGGTCCATCATCTTCTTCATCTGCTGCATGAGCGTGATCGCGTTCTCCGACTTAGACAGGTGCAAGTACGACGGCTTGTGCGTGCCGATGCCGTGCTCCGCGCTGATGCTTCCGCGATACTTGGCTGTAGGAATTACAAAGAGAGGCGAATACAAATGTCAGCATCAATTCAACAGCACTTCTAGACAATTTCACGATGCAACCGTCGCTTACATGTGAACTCAAAGACGAATGGCTCGATGGCATTGAACACCTTCTCGTCGTACTCCAGAGTCGAGATGTTCAGATGCAGATTGCAGTCGCCCAAGTGGCCAAAGCACACCACTTCCGCGCCGAGCGACGACACCTTCTCGCGCGTCTCTTCGACGATTTTGTAGTACTGACTGATCGGCAGCGACAGGTCGTACTTATACACATACCCGCGCGAGCTCAGCGCGAGCGTGATGTCTTCGCGGATGCTGAACAGCTTGCGCGCCTGCGCTGCGTCCTGCGCGACCGTGCCGTCGACCACAGTACCCGAGCCCATGGCGTCTTCCAGGAACGCCTCGAGCTTCTCCATGTCGTGCGTACTGTTGCTTCCTGAGGTCTCGAGCAGAATGTAGTACGGACAGCTGGACTCAAGCGGGTCTTTGTGCCAGTCCTGCTGCGAGAGCACCATGTCGAGCGACTGGCGGTCCATGAATTCGACCGCCGAAAGCACTTCGCCCAAGTGCTTCTTCGCCTCCACGAACGTGCGCTGCACCGCCTCAAAGTCTTCACAGCCGAGCATCGCGACGTTGACCGACGACGAGCGTGGCGGCGTCAAGATCGACACTTTCGTGACGACACCGAGCGTGCCTTCTGAGCCAATGAAGAGCTGCTTGAGGTCGTAGCCCGTGTTGTCCTTGCGCATCGTGCTCAGACAGTCCACGATCGTACCGTCCGCGAGCACAGCTTCAATGCCCAGAACCGTGCCATGTAGAGAGCCGTAGCGGAGCAGACGCAGACCTCCGGCGTTCGCAGACACGTTTCCGCCGATCTGGCACGTGCCCTTCGCGCCAAGGTCGAGCGGCATCATGTAGCCCTGTTTCGCGACGTAGTTGTCCAGGTTCTCGAGGATGCAGCCGGCTTCGCACACGAGAATACCCGACACTTCGTCAAAGTCGATGACCGAGCTCATCGCCGACGTGGAGAGCACAATCTCATCAAACACAGGCACGCTGCCGCCGACAAGTCCCGTGTTGCCGCCCTGCGGAACCACCGGCAGGCGACGCTCGTTGCAGTACTTGAGGATCGCGGACACTTCCTCCGTGGTCTTGGGCTTGAGCACGAGCTGCTTCTGGCTCTGCGCCTTGTACTTCTTGAGCCAGTCCACGTTGTATGGCGCGGTGTCATCCAGGTTGGTGAGCACGGCTTCCGGACGCAGCACCTTGTGAAAGTGCGCGACATCGTCGTCGTTCCATGACGCGAAGCTCGCGTTGCGCGTCACGGGGCGCTCCGTACTGAACGCCGCAGAGAGCGCGGGGCGGCCGTGCGCCATGGAGTTTCGTCGAGTAGCAGCGCACGTGGCCGCTGCGCTCGAGCGCAGCATGTTCATGAGTACCATTGCTTCGACTCGGATCAAATCCAATCTGAACTTCGACGTCAAGTGTACGTGTGTGTGTGTGGGCAGCAATGGTCTGTGGTAAGCTGCATGTTGCACCAAGCAGAGCGGCAAGTTCTTGTGGCGCACACGTTTCGGGTACCTTCACGTCACCTTCGAAAAACCTTTTCAGCATGACCATCACTCAGTATGTATAAAACAGCATTTGAAAATGTTTTATATAATTTAGTGTTTCACGCGTTGATTGGTCAAAAATACAATGCGGTAGGGACAACATTGGACAATAGATGCTAAGCTTGAATGTTGTATGTAAAATTCCAATTACCGATGCGAAGCAATCGCCTGACAAAAAGTTGGGCTTTCACTCGAGCCAACCGTTTGGCTGCTTTGACCAGCCGAACGCGAAGAGACAAACAAGGCGAGAAGCTCAAGGCGAGAAGCAGTTGTCTCTCTGCTGCTGCTGCTGCTGCTCCTGCTGGCATTTGGGTGCTTTTTCATCTCGTGAGGCGACCAGAACATACGCACAACAACCAGCAGACGCGCGCCAAGATGTGGACCTGCACAGCATGCCGCCTCGAGTTCGAGACGTTCAACGAGCAGAAGGAGCACTTCCGCGCCGACTGGCACCGCTACAACCTCAAGCGTAAAGTGGTGGAGCTGCCGCCGGTGACCGAGGAGCAGTTCAACTTTCGCATGCAAAAGGTGCTGCAGGACAAGCAGAAGGCGCTGGAGAATGACCCGAAGCACAAGCAATCGCAGAAGCGCGAGGAGATGAAGAAGTCGGGCGTGAAGACCATGACCAAGTGCGTCGCGTGCAACAAGACGTTCACGACGGACAACGCGTACGAGAACCACCTGACCTCGAAGAAGCACTTGGCGAACGCGAAGAAGAACCCGACGGTCGCGGATGCCGTGGAGACGATTCAGAAGAAGCTCGACATCGTGTCGCTCGATGGCTCGACTGATAACGACGGGTCACCTGAAGACAGCCCGAAGAACTTGACCGACGAAGAAGTGGCGCAGTCGCTCGAAGAGTACAAGAAGAAGATTCCACTGGCGAAGGAAGACTGCATTTTCTGCACGCACCAAGCCGAAGATTTCGACGCGAACCTCTCGCACATGCTCAAGGAGCACGGCTTTTTCATCCCGGACGTGGAGTTTCTGGTCAATGCTGAGGGGCTCGTTGGCTACTTGGCGGAGAAGGTCAAGCTTGGTAACTTCTGCTTGTACTGCAACGGCAAGGGCAAGACGTTCCGTGACTACCACGACGTGCAGAAGCACATGACCGCGCTGTCGCACTGCAAGCTGCCATACGACGACGACGACGATATTGAGGAGCTGATCGATTTCTACGATTTCTCGTCGCAGTACGCGTCGTTATCGAAGAAGATCAAGGCGATCAAGGAGAGCGGCGAGACCGAAGGGGAAGCCGAGTGGGAGACCGACAGTGAAGCCAGTATCGACGACGACGAAGAGGTCGTCGAAGAAGAAGACAGCGACGACGACGAGTTCGACGAGGACGAGGCAATCCACACGATCAACGTGTCGGAGACTGGCGAGCTGGTGCTCGCGAGCGGCAAGCGTCTCGGTCGCCGCGAGTTCCGTCGCTACTACCGACAGCGCTTCCGCCCTGAAGAGGCCCGTGAGTCGGTCCTCGCCGCCACGAAGGAGCGACTCCTGCTCGCCTACCAAATGGCTGGCGTGGAACCTGGCACTGGCAGCACCGCGCTTTCGCTTGCTTTCGCGGCGAACCTCTTGAAGAAGAGAAACGTAAGTGGCTTTGTATTGGATATGATGAGAGAGTGGTCGCAGTGTTCATGGACTTACGCTGTGTGTGTTTGTTTCCTTCCTTTCACAGAACATTGCAAGTGGCATGACGATCACCGAGTCGAAGCGAAAGAACTTTTTGTTCCAGAAGCACCGCGAGCGCTTGGACACCCGCAGTCACAAGTTCCAGACGAACCCGAACCGCAAAAAGCTTGTTTGTGTGTAGAAATACTTTTTTTGCGTCTACTGTTTTTTGCTTATATCTTGCATCTGCATGAGCCTTAATAAAGTATCAATATCTTCGAGAGAGAAATGACTGCCTTTTGCCAGCTAGCTCACAAAAGTTTTTTTCGCTTCGCTACGGGAATTGAATTGTACGCTTTGGCGCTACGACTGGTTTTCAGTTTGCTCTTGGTGCTTGAAGTTTGCAAGTCCAGCTCCATTGCAGTCGGTTTGACGTACGTAGAATGACTGATTGGGTTTGGTGCGGACTTGCATCGGTTTCTCGTCATGGACGTTCCGATGATATTGGACTCATACCGGAAAGGATTGAACTCTTGTCGTGGGATCTGACTGAGCATGTCCTGGATTGCGAGCTCATCTTCCGCGGTTGCATCCGCCGCTGCCTTGTCAGCACGACCATTGCTGAGAGGTGGGATCAAAACCTCTTCCGCGCTTGCGACTCGAAAGAAGAAAAACTGTGGAGTTTCACAACCCCCAGACTGCGTCAAGAGGAAGAACTCCGCTCGAGTCTGCAGCAGAAATTTTGGTCAATCAGAAGCACGAATTGCCATAAACACTACGCAAGTCATGTACCTGCCGCGTGCATCGAAGGATAGCACCGCACTTCTCGTTTTCTAAGAAGCGGGCTAGAGCTTTGAGTTGACTTGCGTTTGTCTTCACTCCAGAGTCTGAAAGCGTTGGTGTTGTTGACGGTCTTCCATGCAGAGGGCATCCAACTAGCACTGACGGATGCACAGATGACATCGAGACAAAATGCACAATCTCCATGCGCCTCATACCGGGGTGCAGAATTTGGACGAGACGATTCTCTTCTTCGCTACTTGATTGCAAGTAGTTGCTGCGAATGTCGAGATGCAGTGTGACGGAGCTACTCTCAACCTCCGAGAGACCTGCTCCGCTGTGGACGATTGTTGCAGTCACGCTCGGAGCGGCTCGATACACCCATTCTTTCTGTGATCGTGAGGTGAGCGAATGAATGATAACACAGGCACATCTCACTCCAAAATGGCTAGGCACACACATACCACAACGCCGTGCAACTGGGACGCGCAGTTCTCGACTTGGCGGATTCCACATCGTCCAGTCCCGCTGTCCTTGATCGCTCGAAGGAGGTGGAGAATGTTCTGAGCAGATCGCTCGGTGCGCTCATCATCCGATCGTAGCAGGAGAAATTGAACGTCGTGGAGTTTCCTCAGCCTGTCCGCAAGTGACGGAGCTCGTGGATCTTGTCGCACAGTCTCTGCGAGTCGAGGCATGCCATCCGCCGGAGAGATCACCGACACGGCAAATGACGTGCTCTCGAACCACTCTAGCGCTCGTGAAAGCGAGTCGCCGACGTGAACCGCGTCTCCACTGCTTGCTTGTGACTGATCTTTCTCGCGAGATAAGCAATCATCCATCCGCTGTAGGATGTCGTCCATCAGATGCGGGTTGCGTCGAGTAACTGCGACAGGACGCTCCATGCCGATTTGCTGACTCGCGATCGCATTCGCATTCGCCGAGGTCACGAAGTTAATTGAAAGGAGCAATCGACAGTCGTCCATTCCCCCCTCATTGCCGTTGTTTTCATCACAGTGGCTGGTAGTGGCAGCTCTGCCTTGACGTTTGGAAGCTTCTTCGACAGGTTGAAGCTGCTGCGCCAGGAACACATATTCGCATACCAATCTTCTGAGTGCGCCGATGTACCTGCACCGATCGATTGATGGACACGACGGTCCATCCATCACCACACGCCGCATGCGTCAGTCTTTCTATCAATCATCTTTTCCACCCGAGAGGATGGGGAAACGAAAGATCCCTCCGCGCAAGTCGTTTTCTCATGTTTTCATCCATCCAAATGCAAATGCAAATGCACCACCACGTCTTAACGAGACCGTCATGACGCTGACAGCGACTCGACATATTGCCGCGACATGAGCAGCGCCGACTAGAATCATCAACGCCGCACCCAGCGCCAACGCCCACACAAAAAATGAACCCAGCACCAAGCAGACAGGCACGACCAACCGTTCCCAGCGCTGATCCGCTTCGTCGCTGCTGCTGTCTTTCTCATGTCCGTGCAAGAGAACCACGATGAGCGCGTGATGGCGGATGCTCCTCATCCTGCGCGCGCGTCTCGGATTTCGCGGATCTTCTTGCTGCTTTCCGAGCGTGTTCCCGAGTGACTCCCGCATTCGGCGCGCATTCCAGGATGCGCATCACAGCGACCAGCACTCTTGATTGCTGTGTGTGCCACACCACCGATGCAGATATCTTGATTTTAGTATAGTCATGCGTCGTAGGATGCAAGGGGATATATCGGCTTAGGGAAACACCGGAGCGCCAACTTCAACCTGCGCTCCCTTCAAGCAACATTGCGCTTTTTCCGTGTACCTGTCGCTTCGCTTAAGTGCGCGAGCATCCGTGTTGAAAAGTGCAAGTGAGTGTCCTTTTTTTGAAACGTTTTTCAGTCGTCAGTGCGATGGGTAGGGTTTTAGTCCTGAGCCCTGCCTCTTGAGTCAAGTCTCGACAAGCCATGAGCCCAAAACAGAAAGATGCACACTGCCGAAAACAAATGCGGCTGTTACTCGCGTCACACATCATCGACTCTAATCACGAAAAACCGAGAATAGATCCAAGTGAAGCCCAAAATCGAAGTTTTGCTGCGACAGTAACGTCCGTAACAAACAAACTCTTTGCATTGTCAGAATTTCGTCTCGGATATACACAGTGCCAGACACGAATTGTCCTGAGGAATAATACTAGTCCAAACCAGTAGCACATTCGAAGGCGTTGAAACTTTGAAGCACCACAAAAGTTGCGTTAGGTTGGCAGTTTGAAAAGTTGAAAGCACCCATGGTATTAAAAGAAAGATAAATCGAACCAACAACACAAGCCGAGCAATGTAATGGAGGATCGTGGCGATGCCTCCGTACAAAACCACATACACTATGATATGAATAGCAATCGATGACAGTCGGCTTCGTCACCAATATGTGGTTATGTATCCTAGCTACACGATTTGTAGTCAATACTGTATGAACTTTCAACCTTGGGTGTAACTGAGCATGTAGTGGAAGTGGAGAGGGAGGAGTTCGACCCAATCGATTCATTTCAGGAAAGTGTTTTTGCAACATAGAAGGCTTGCCGATGATATATATAAATGGAGAATATGCATGGGCGTCGTTCTCCAGACAATGCGTAGATCTAAGGCTCATGACAACTGCTTCCTTGTGCTTTTCACCAACGTACTGTTTTGATGTAACCTGGTCCTTATTCAAGACACTGTTGCGCGCGCCTTCAGCAGCATGGTAACGACACATAATGGCCGCATTTTGTGTGCCACTACAACGGAACCTTGAATAAATCACATGACTGTTGAGCGCGCCACATAATTTGTAAAAAAAGTAATGACCAATGTTTGCTACAGCTGTGTGATCTGGCACTGTGCATAGTGATATCTTTCTAGCACATCAGAGTCTGTTTTATTTTCAGCTACCTAGCCCTCCCCTTACCCTGACGCATAAATAGGCTACATTTCGTCCAATCCGGAAGCTTTCTGCGGCCAGGAATCAGTGACCGCGGTCAGGGTTCAGCACGTGCAGTCAGTTACGGTACGGCGCGTACCGGTATGCTTTTTGCTGGGCAGCGACATTGAACGCAATCTCATCATAGAGTGGACCTGAGCCATTTGCGAAAGTCGCTCCCACTCAAAAAGCCGTTCGCTCTGCTTCTTTGTGAAGGGGTAAGTGAGTGAGTGAGTTGCCTTTGTCAAGCAGCAGAAGCGTTCGCTGTGAGCAGAAGTCGAAAGCTGGCGCACTGGAGATCGCCCCAGTTCTGTTCTTGCGCTCTGCACACCACCACGACGACGCGTCATTTGCGAAACGCTCCAGTCAATCGCCATTCTCTTGCTCTCTCTCTTGCAAGAGTTGCGAGCGAGTGAGTGAGTCTTGTGTGATCTAAGCGTGCGTCCTGCTTACGTACCGCTGTCGTGTCGCGCCGCGTGCCACTCTTGGGACGAAGAAGAAGCGGAGCGAGCGCTAGCGTGGACAAGCGAGAAAGCAGCTGTGAGCGAGCGAGTGGGTTTTGGTGGCGCTTGCGAGCCAAGATACGCTGGACACTCCTTCGTTCGAGAAGCACCAGAAACCAATATCCGACCGACAGACACACAACCAAGTCAAGTGTCGTTCGTCGAAGCAAACAAGACGACAAGAAGCGACCGCTCGCTTTTCCACCTCATCCGTTCGATTGTGCGTGCGGGTGACGGAAGAACAAGAACAAGAAAAAGCAACCCACGCGAGGAGGGCGGCAGATCATCGAGCGAACCCATTTCGCTCTCTCTCTCTCTCTCTCTCTCTTTCACTCTCACAACGACAACGATCCAACGAGCGATCACACGAACACGCTGCGGACGACGCCCCACCCAGAATTTAATTCGCAGCAGCGATGAACGCGTTCTTCTGGTCTCGACGCAAGCCGTCCACGGAGCTCGTGCGCTCGGTGGACACGCTGCTGGGCCAGCTCATCCCGGAAGACAAGCTCGGCCACGCGTTCGACGCACTTTCCATCACATGCCCCGACGACCGCGCGTTTGACATCAGCCGCAAGCGTGGTGGCAGCAACGGCAGCAATGGCAGCGCCGCGACCGGCACTAGCGACGACGCGGATGTGGTCATCAAGCCACAGGACGCCGAGCTCCTCGCATTTGAAGTGCGGAAGCGCGTGCGCACAGACTCGGGCGATGTCTGCGATCCGTTTGACGATGGGCTCCCGCACTTGCAAGAAGAAGAGAACAGTGACGAGCAGAGCGACGACGAGCCGTGCGAGAAGACGGTGCCCGAGGAGCTGGAGCGCCACTGGGCCAAGATCCGCTCGGTGTTCCACCGCTGGGACGACGACCAGGGCGACCGTGAGAAGAAGATGGACCGCATGGCGGAACTGCTGCTGCGGTACCGCGTTCTGGAAAAGGCTTTGTACCCGAAAGTGATGGGGCTGCTCACGTTCGAGACGCGCAAGTACGTCGGTCACGTGTTCCGCGCCATGACCGTGCACAACCTGCAGGGCTTCAACGAGTTTGTCGCTAAGCGTCCCGAGATCATGGGTTGGTTGGTCGAAGGGTACAAGAACAACGACACTGCGCTGATTTGCGGCGCCATGCTGCGCGATTGCTTTGAGCACCAGGTGCTGACCGTGACGTTCCTGCGGGACCTGGAGGCCGAGTTCGCGTACTTGATCAAAGTGACGCTGAGCAACAGCAACTTTGACATCTCGGCCGACGCGTTCATGAACATCACGCGATTGCTGACGAGCCACAAAGAAGCGACCGTGCACTGTCTTGAAGGCGCGTTTGATCGCATTTTTGGGCAGCTCAACTCGCTGCTCTCATCACAAAACTACGTGACGAAGCGCCAGGCGTGTCAGTTGCTCGCAGAGCTGCTGCTGAACCCAGTGAACTTTGCCGTCATGCAGCGATACGTGTCATCGCGAAGCAACCTGAAGCTCGTGATGCTGCTGCTGCGCGAACCGAGCCAGGCGCTACGCATGGACGCGTTCCACGTGTTCAAGATCTTCGTCGCGAACCCAAACAAGTCGGTCGAAGTGGAGCAAGTGCTGCTGCGTAACCGCGAGAAGCTGCTGGCGTTTGTGAGCGATTTTGGCAAGCAGGAGATGAACCGCGAGTTCCACCAGGAGCGGTCGCTGCTGGTGTTCACGCTGCAGCGCATGGCCGAGAAGGAGAAACAGCAGCAGCTGCTCGCAGCCACGAACCGCGTGCATCAGGCGGCGCCGAATGCGGGGGCGAACGTGCAGTCGGAAGTGTGCGCGCACCAGGACTAAAGGTGGTGCTCGCTTGCCTAGGTTTTTTTGTTTTTGTTTTTGTAGACTACTGGAAGACTGATTGATGGAAGGAGGAGAGATAGTATTTAAGGATGGGATAGTAGGGGCAGGCAAGTTGATAGATTAAGTAAAATGCCCGCCGTCGTCTCCATATAACCTTAGAAGAGAGGCAAGTGCGTGCGCATTGAAATTGGCCGGTGCTGCTGTTCAGCATGCAGGAATTTGACTCCTACTGTTTGACATGATGCTTGTCGTTGTGGTGGTGGTGACGGGCAGATAAATCAGTGACGGGTGACTCAGGTCGCAAGCATGAGTGAGATCTTTTTTCGCGTGCGAGAAAAGAGAGAACGGCGCGATCTTTTGCGGTGGCGACACAGGCGCAAAGCTTGATGGCTTTGCTTGTCAAGCACTTGCTTGGCTTTTGCCTGTCAAGCTTGTCTCTGCGCCTTTCTATAAAGTAAAATGAATGGAGGGTGAGCGATCGACGTCGGCTGTTCTCAGTCAACATAATGCAACGAGCGTTGAAAAGACTGAAACGACTCGACTCATTTAAGGCGATAGTGGTTTGTGTGTGGAGCCACCCAGGTAAGCATAACCAACTGCCATCTTCATCTTAGTAGGAGTCAAACGCACAGCAGCAACAAGAGACACCACCATGGAAAGCACCTTCGCTGGGGCGGGACGGTAGCGCGATCTTTCCTTCATGATGGTCCACCACCCATGCGCACGCGCGATCTTTCTCCACTCGCTCGCTCTGGCCAGTGCTGCGCATCACGAAAGTGCTCATGATGCAGAGACAGACACTCGTGCGCAAGCTCTTCCAAAAGAGCTTCTCCGCGCATGCCCTGCCGATCTTTTGCATTTTCCTTCTTTGCCTTTTTGAGGCGTTCGGTCGTACCCCTTCGGGCATTTTCGTTCTTCTTTTGTCGCTTCGATTTTCGCATTTGCAACGGCCAAAACGGATAAGACCGCATTTTCAGCCAATCAAAGCGGCGGAAAGACGGTTTCACTGACTCACAGGGTGGGCCACAGCGCAGTGTGGACCGCTACAGATGGTTTCCTTCTTTTTTTCTCGATGCTGGATGGACTGGTGTCGCGACAGGGGAAAATGTGGGTCCACCTCTCCAAATCAAACAATTTTATGATGCTCACATTTCAGTTAGTATAAAAAGGTGGTAGTTTTTGTACTTTTCCTGTAGTTTGTATTTTCTCTATATAATAACATCTTATATACTATAAAGAGGTGTTTAAAGCAGCGAGACATGTGGTGGGCAAAACGTAAAAGCCCAAGCCAGGCACGCAGAGGACAACGACATCACGATCAATCGACAGACCGACCGATCAACCGATCGATCGACTCGGCTCGACCAAGACCCGAGTGAGCGAGACGGACGCGCTCGCTTGTCCTGCTTGCTTGCAAAGGCGCCAAGGCGTCCCACATTCCGTTAAGACGCTGAGCGAGTACGAGCAGCAACAGTGCGAGCGTCAATCCCGCACTTCACGCCGCACTCACTGCCTCCGCCCCCATCCATCCGACAAGAAGGAAGCGTGGCTTTGTCCAGTTGTGGACTCGTTCTTGAGAGCCAATCAGCTAGTCTGCCCAGCTAGTCTCTGCCGGCCGACGCTTCGCGCGAGCGTCACGACAACGCGACCCCTCACGCAGACACAACGTCGCCACATTCGCCGAGCATCTTTGAGTGCTCGCTCACCCACAATCACAATAGCGTCCTCCGTAGCATCCGCGATGGTCGATGACGAGTCGATCTCCGTGAAGATCACGGCGTCAAAGGAAGTCGAGACCGCGCTGGGAATGCCCGGCGGTTCGGCGGCCTCCGCGTCCATGGCGGCAAAAGGCGACAAGTTCACCATGTACACGGTGTTTGTGCGCAATGTGACCACGGACGGCAAGACGGTCGTGCGGCGGCGGTACTCGGACTTCTACAAGCTGCGCAAGGAGCTCGTAGAGATCGTGTCGTGGAGCCACTGCGGCTTCTGCGACCAGTACCTGCACCAGATCTCGCAGTACCCGTTCCCGAGGAGACGGTTGCTGCGCTCGAGCCGCACGGCAGTCGTGAAGGAACGCATGGACAGCCTGCGGTTGTTCCTGCGTCACATGCTGCTCTGTCTGATGCACCGGAGCTTTGACGACTGCGCGCAGGCGCGCGAGAAGATCGAAGAGTGCATCTTGAAGTCGTTTTTGCAGATCGACAATGCGAGCTCGTTGTTCCCGAACCTGTCGACCAAGCAGCAGCGACCGATTGAGATCCTCCAGGCGAAAGAAGAGAAGCGCCATCAAGAGCAGATCAAGGCCGCGGGGCTGCGCACGCAGAGCTACGGCTACACGTCTCAAGTTGAGCGCGAAATGGGTAACCCGCAGGTACCGCAGCCTCACCGACAGGTCGCAACCGACACGTGCCATATCTGTCTTCAGAAGTGGACGCACTGCTATTGCAACGAAGAGCAGGACTCGATCTACCCGGTGAATATGAACCCTGCGCACATCGCGCAGCGCGAGATAATCGAGCGCGCGCTGTCCGGTCACTCGCCGTACCAAGAGCCAAGCCAGCAACAGTACCAGCAACAGCCACAGCAGTATCAGCCTCACCGCTATCACCACCAGATATACAACGGCGCAGCTGTCGAGTACCCGTCCATGGCCGACCAGCAGGAGCCGCCGTACCAGCACCGCGAGAGCTACTCGAGCATGGACAGCGACGCGAGCCGCTGCAGCCGCTGCGCGCGCGATTGGGACAGCTGCTACTGCTGTCAGCAGGTCTCCCCCACCGCGTCCTCCGTGTGCACCGATCGCTAAAGTTTGCGAGCATTTCCCAGTGGGAAACCACGCTCGCAGACGTCGTCGCTACCCGCATAGCACCCGCGTAGTTTATTCTAAAGCACCATCTCCGTCCATCCATTCTAGAGATCTATCCTAACGAAGCCATAATATGAACACTTTCTTTTCACCATTTTCGGCTTGTGCTTGAGGGCATCAACCAGGCAAACTGCAATCCATGGTGGCATCCAACATTATTTTACACATTATTCGGCTTTCTATTGGCTTAAACTAAAATAACCCGTTTTCATTGGCTTAAAATGTGTCAGGCGGCTCATTCCAATTGATCGATCAATCAATTGCCTTTGAGATTGATTCGCAGCAAGTCACACACACAGACACACAGACAACGACACCATCATGAGCGGACGCAAGAGCAACGTGCAGTGGCAAGACTGGCACGAGTGGCAGGACGTGCACGCGGCGCTCTTCTCCGAGGATGTCTTTACACAGCAGCGCGCGCTCTCACGGATCGCGGCGTGGCGCAGTCGCGCGCAGCTGCCCGTCGCAATCTCCGCCACCGCGCAGCTCCTCGAGATTCAACTCCACGAGCGCATGGCGCAGCACCACCACCATGGCGTCGGCGTCGTCTCGCGTTCGCACATGGAGCTCTCGCTTCAGTACGCGTCCGCGGTCGTGCGCTGCGTGAACGGGCTCGTCGACAGCGCTCAGAAGGGCATGTACGCGATGGCAGTGAGCGGCCTCGCGCAGCGCATCGGCATCCCGCTCTGGATCGTCGACTTGCGTCACGAATCGACGCACAACCAGATGCCGTCGCTGCCTGTGCTGCGATTCGCGGCGCAGCACTTGCTCGCATGGCTGCGCTCCAACTACTGGTTCAAGCAGGAAGAGTTGTTGCGCACTCAGGTGCAGCAGGTCGGCAACGTGCTCCGTGTGAAGGTGGCGCAGGTGGTCGGCGAGACGTCAGCACAAGTCGCGAGTGAACAAGAACCCAAGCAAGAACCAGGAAAAAGTGAGTCCGAGCTAAATACTGGTGTTACTGTTATTAACCTTGTGGAGCAGCTTGACATTGACAAGGTGCGCAACATCGTCGTCCCTCTGCTCGTATTCGGAGCGCAGTTTGGCGAGCAAATCGCGCCAACGGGGCTGCTTTTCTCATTCGTAAGTCCCACAACCGAGGCATCAACGCCAGAGGAACAGGCGGCGCAGTACCCGCGAGACGCGCTGCTGCCACTGCTGCTAGAGATCCAGACCGTGTGGCGCAGCTTCAGCGCGTGGCTTGTCGCCTCGCTGTGTCGTAAAGTGTTCATCCTCAACACCATCAACAATGACGAGCCCGAAGATGCCAGCCTCACACTTGGAAAGCGCTGCGAGACCGAGATCTGCCTACTGTGGATCAAGTTCCTGGTCGCGAACGAGTGGCGCGAGAAGCTCAAGTTTGCTGTCGAGCCCGTGGAAGACCTCTACCACGCTGGTGCGGAGATGCTCTGCCGCTCAGAAGAGCTCAAGCCAGCGAAGGAAGACCACCATGAGCTCTGTGCTCTTCACGAGCGACTGCAGACCATACTGCGGTCCTGCAAAGGGATCCGCACTCACGCGCTGCTCACGACTGACGCTGCGATCAATGCGACTGTGAAAGGAGTTGAAGACTCGCCGTCGTGGATGGCGCTTCCAGGATGGAGCAGCTGTCCGCTGGGACTTCGACACACGTACAACGAGATCGATCACTCGCAGTTGGAGTTCTCTCTTGAGAACGACAGTCCCCTCGATAGTTCGCAGAGCTCAGTCGCATACGCAATCACAATAGAAGAAGAGGATAAAGCCATGGAAGACGGAGAAGACTCACAGATCGATGCCATAATGGCGAAGCTCGACGCGTCCTACGACGAGACGCTGGCGCAGGCGCTGGAGCTCAAGGACGCGGTCGTACAGGAAGTCATCCGCGAAGGCCAGAGCGCGCACCAGAAGCTGTTGCCCCAGGAAGAGCTCCAGCGCATCCAGAACCAGATCGAAATCTGGTAAACTAGAGTACGCAGCGTAATTGATAGATATGCATCCAGCACGCCAGGTAGACCTTGACAAGCACAGCTCAGTTTTTTGTATGTGTTTCACGCTTTACTGATTGAGATCGATTGGAAATGTGTCTTTTATCACTGCCCTGTTTTGTTCTTCTTCATATTGTCGCCGTTCCTACTCTCTCAATCACTCATACTCTTTGCCCATTCGCAATGTGTCCGCAATGCGCTTCTTGTCATCTACAAAATAAACTTGGAGAGGTCCGTCTTCTTGAGCAGCTTGCCCACGCGCTCGGCGACAAACTCCTTCGTGATCGTGACCGTCGAGCCGGGCGCCATGTCGGACGAGTCGAAACTGATGTCCTCCACCACTTTCTCGAGCACGGTATGCAGGCGACGTGCGCCGATGTTCTCGACCGTCTGATTGATCTCCGACGCCACGCGCGCAATCTCGCGGATCGCGTCCTCTGTGAACTCCAGATGCACGTCCTCGGTCTTGATCAGCTCCACCTGCTGCTTGATCAGGTTCGTCACTGGCTCAGTCAGAATGCGGTAGAGGTCCGACTCCGTGAGCCCCTTGAGCTCCACGCGGATCGGCAGTCGACCCTGCAGCTCCGCGAGCAAATCCGAAGGCTTCGCCGAGTGGAACGCGCCGGACGCGACGAACAAGATGTGGTCTGTGTTCACGTTGCCGTGCTTCGTGGAGATGACTGAGCCTTCGATCAGAGGCAGCAGGTCGCGCTGCACACCCTCGCTGCTCGGGTCCGCTTGTCGGCGGAAGTCGCCGTTCGAGCAGATCTTGTCGATCTCGTCGATGAACACAATACCGTTCTCTTCCGTCTCGCTGATCGCTTCGCGCACCACGTCGGTCATGTCAATCGCCTTCTCCATCTCGAGCTCTTCAAAGACCGCGCGCGATTCCGCCACAGTCATCACCTTGCGCTCTGATTTCTTCTCGCCGTACGCCTTGCTGAAGATCTCACCGATTGGCATCGACTTCTCGCCCGCGACGAAAGAGATTGGGCCACCAACATTGTTGCGCGACACTGGAACATCGACCGTAATGGTGCGGTCTTCCATCTCGCCTAATCGCAGCAGACGCTCGAACGAAGCACGCGAGCGCTCGGTCACGTTCGCGCCAGTGAGCGCGTCCAAGATGCGGTTCTCTACCAAGTGCTGCACTTCTTTGCGCACGCGCTCCTTGCGCTGCTTCTTCACCATGTTGATCGCGTTCTCCACGAGGTCGCGGATGATCTGGTCCACGTCCTTGCCGTGGAAACCAACCTCCGTGAACTTGGTGGCTTCGACCTTCACAAACGGCGCCTCCGAGAGCTTTGCGAGACGGCGCGCGATCTCGGTCTTACCGCAACCCGTAGGTCCGATCATCAAGATGTTCTTTGGGCTTACTTCCGCGCGTAAATCGTCCGAGATCTTCTGGCGGCGCCAGCGGTTGCGCAACGCGATGGCGACGGCGCGCTTCGCGTCAGGCTGACCGACAATGTATTTGTTCAACTGCTCCACGACCTCCTTCGGCTTGAGCTTGCGTCCGATGTCGTCTTCGTTGATGAGCTCATCTGCTTCGATCGTGATCGCGACTGGCGCATCCTCTTCCTGCGCGGACGCGGGGGTAGCGACCGAGAAGCGCATGCTCTGCTGCGAGCGCCAGATCGACGACGACGCGTTCGCGCTCAGCGGATGCATAGTCACTGAAGCACGCGCCTGCTGCACGCTGCGCGAGAGGCGCTGTAGCGCTTTTCCATTCACGACGCGGCGCATTCTTCCTTCCTTCCTTCCTTCCTTCCTTCTTGGCCGTTTACGACGAGAAGAGCTCTGTGCACTTCAGCGGTGAAGCTTCGATTGATTTCTTCACGGCCCCAAAAAGATGATCGGCCCCCTTGCGGTGAGTTTGACTTGCATTCACTATACTCGGTAGGAAAAGGAGAGAAGCAGCGACACGTAACGCATACATAATGTGGGCCACACTACTTCCGGCACGCTCCCTCGAGCCAATCAGATTGCTAGAGTACGCGTTTATCAGCCAATAGAAAATGATCATATTTTTTTCTTTATTGCCAATCAGATAGCGCTTTGGAATGGTTCAACTCCGCAATCACCCCTGCTGACGCGCCGTGACCATCACTCACAAAGATGTCATTGCTGACACTGCCTGACTCTCTAAACTGTTGCCAAAGCTAAAGAGTTGCCAGACATTCCCATACTGAAAGCAAGTTACGTGCCTGCTTCGTACTTCATTGAGAACTGAGGGTATGATGCTGAGGAGCTCCGCTGGTGCCACACAACCTTCACACGAAGAAAGAGAGAGAAGCGTTCCGTCTGGACAAAGCGCCTCCATCTTCGTTCTCCGCTATAATAGCAACCCACACAACTCTCACTCTGCACCGCCCGCCCCACTCGGAGAGGACACACCACCACCAGAGAGATGCCGCCCAAGAAGAACAAGCAGCGCGAGCGCCAGGAGATGACCAAGGCGTCCTCCAGCGCTCGCGCACAGGAGCAGCTGCTGGCGTCCTTCGCGAGCTTCGCTGGCGCGAGCGGAGCCCCCGCGGCGCCGTCGTCGTTCATCGGCTTTGGGAGCTTTGCAGCGTCAGCCACAACGAAGGTTGCACCGAGCGCTCACAAGCCGGCGTACGAGGGCAAGAACGCGATCGTGCAGACGATCTACGATGGTGCTGATCAGGATATCACGCTCGCGCTCAAGATGCTGGGCAAGAAAGGCACGGTCACGAAGATCAAGGCGCTCAACAGCTTTCTCGTTGAGATCTTGCCGCCAAAGAAGCCACTGGAGATCCGCAGTATGCTCGGACCATTCGTGCAACTGTACACGTATGAAGTGCGCGACCAGAACGACCGCAAAGTGCGTCAGCTGATCAATGAGGTGCTCTGCGTGCTGTGCACGAAGCTCAAGCCGAAGGCGTTTGCCCCACACCTCAAGCGCTTGCTCCCGTACTGGTTCCTAGCGATGCACGATGTGAACAACGATGCCGCTGCGGTAGCGACACGAGCGTTTGAAGCGCTGTTCGCCGAAGCTGAAGCGCGATTGGAGGTCGTGGACGAGTACCTTGAAGCGATTATGGAGGAATTTCAGTCGTTCTTTGGGAAGACCGTCGATACTTTTGACGGCGTCCCACTTGAGCCGGACGAACGCGAAGAACGGTAAGAACTTGTGCTGCAATGCAGCGCATTAAAATAGCTACATATGCGCGAGGGTCACTAACAACCCGCGTTCGATTGTGATTTGCAATGTGCAGATACGAGCGATGCGTGTCCGCTGCAGCACTGAGTCTCCACACGATTGTCACGCTTTTTGCTGACCTCAACCAGGTCGAGAAGCTCAGTGCCGAAAGTGCGAGATTCTCGCTCGCAAGTGTGGTCTCGTCGGACAAATTCGGTCGCCTCGCGACCTCCACTTCCAAGCACCCGAGTTTTTCCCGGGACGTTGTCCGCAAAGCCACGTACAAAGCGCTGCTGGCGGTCGTCATGCGTGCGCCTGCGATCATCCGAGCGCGCGAGGAAGCATTTGGCAAGATCATCTTGGGCGTGCTGGGCGACAAATTCCCTGGGAACCACGAAGACATGTGGAACACAGTGCTCAACTTTCTGCAGAACTTCCCTAGCGTGTGGAACGCGTCGAACAGCTTCCCGAAATTCGCGGCTAGCGTCATGTTTCCACGCCTGTTCGCGCTCATTCGCCACGGATTCTACGGATCGGCGCGCATTTCGTTCCCGACGCTTTTGCCGCTGATCTCACTAATCCCGCTTGACGCGATTGGCGATCAGGCCAAGGGCGGCGAGTGCGCACTGTACACAGGCGTGGTCGAGCAGTGCCTCAAGTACCTCGAGTCCGACGCCTCGCGCTTCAACGAGCGGTACGCGATCAACTCGTTCTTTGAGTGCATGACCGCATACTTCAGCATCTTCCTGGACTCGGAAGAGAGCACTGCGTGGCTTGAAGGGATCCCAGAGGACCAGCTTCTCAGCAAATACATCGGTCAGTTCGAAAAAGTGACCAAGGCGACATTGAACTTTGTGTTCACGTCGTCGAGCGGCGGTGGCAGCGGTGCAGGATTCGCTGATGCGAACGTCAAGCTGTTTATCTCGAACTTGCTGACGATGATGGCGCGTTTGACCAATTTCACGCCGAAAAAGTCCGAGTCCCAAGCCGCAGGTGCCGTGAAATCCGCGCTCTTGCAAAAGCTCCACCAGTGGATCCGCGAGGTCGTGCATAATGCCACGACCAAGCTCACAATTGAATCATCACGCGTGAACCTGCTCGTGAGCTCGGGCGTTTCCGAGTGCGAAGCGAAATTCCTCGACGCTGAAGCCAACGAATGGAAAACCACATCGGCTCTGATTTACAATGAGAGTCTGACCCAGCTTCAGTTGCTCGCTGGTGGTGAGAACGGTCCGATCCCAATCATCTCGGCGCCTGCGATCGGTAAGCTCTTGACGCTGATGAACGGCGTGTACCAGACGATCGGTTTATCTGCAACGCTTGGCTCGGAGGAATCTACTGACACACACTTTAAGACCCAGATCCGATCGGTTGTACAATCTGCTTCGCGATGGGACAAGAAAGAAGTTTCAGCGGAGCAGACGACGCGTGCGATTCTCGAAGTGAGTCGTCATTTCTTCATCGCTGTGAGCGACAAGAAGGGGTTCCTGTTGCAGCTTTTCAAGGACTTTGGCGTCCAGTTCGGCGACATGGCGGACGCGACGGACATTATCAAGTACGCGCTCGAGTTCCCGATTTCCCAGGAAGGATCGCAGCTGTGGCTCTCGAGTGGCAGCTGGAAAGACGCTTTGGCGACCAAGGTTGAGGCAGCTGCTGCACCGGAACTGCAGGCGCTTGAAGCGATCTGGACAGGCAAACTGCTGGACGAGTTCCTCATGATTAGTCTCAAGGGCCGCCTCGACGATCTGGACGCCGACGCGTTCGCAGCGCTGCTCACGGCGAGTCTCGGCGGAGAAACCAATTTCCCAGTTGTGAGCCCCGATGCGGTCGTGATCTTGTGCCACTTTGCGTTGCAGACCGGTCCCGAGAGCAACGATGTGCTCATGCGCATCCTGCCAAACCTGCTGCACTTGTTTGCCAAGATCACTGGTGATAATGAGGGAGAAACAGCCAACGCGCTGCCTCATGAGCTCGCAGCAGTGGAACAAAAGCTGTACCTGCGCCTGTTTTACTTGGCGGCGAGAGGCGCGTTCCGCACTGAAGCGACTGTGTTGTGGGAGACTGTCGCTCTCAAGTCCATGAAGCGCTGGAGCGAAGCGAGCAAGCTCGAGTTTGTCGACACGCTCGCTGGCGAGATCAACGCGCTGCTGCTCGCCAAGACTCCAGCAGTGGAAGGTGCTGGAGTGATGCCGTTCAACACGAACCAGTTTAGTGCGTTTGCGAAGAAGTACCTGCTGCTCGGAGATGTGCAGGACCAGCTGTACCCGACGCAGCTTTTGGCTCAGAGACTGGATTTCGTGCACTTGCGATGCGAGCAAGACGTAGAGACACTGGCAACATTCTTTGATCGTTTGCTGCCTGCGTTGGGCGAGATTTGCGAGAATGAGCGCATTGCGGAGCTCCTCAGTGCATACTACGCGAGTCTGTACGAGACTGACGAAGCTGAGACCATCGCGTTGATTGGGAAACTGGTCGACATTGACGTGGTGCACTCGCTCACGTGGTTCGTGTTCCACTCGGACGCGAGCACAGCGGCTGCGGATGGCGGACGGTTGCTGGACTCGCGCATCGAGATTCTGCACAACTACCTGACTCTTGAGCAGCTCTACGACGCGCTCAAGAAGAACTCGCCCGTTCTCAGTACGGTGCTGGAGGAAGTAGTGAGCAGCGATAGTGTTCAAAGCGAGCTCGCCACCACCAAAGTGCACCGCAACGTCATTTTCACCAACAAGAACAGTGAGGGCGACGCTGCAGGTGCTACCGCTATCACTGGGAAGACTGTACAGGAAGGCGAAGAGCTCACGAAGCAGCAGAGTGAAGACTTGGACTCGCTGGTCGTCGCCACGCTCGCGTCCTACGTGACCCCGACTATGAAGGCCAAGCTGATCCAGAAATTGGTCGACAAGAGCTTTGAATGGGCCTCTCGCGACGGACTCGTGGTCGTGCAGCCGCTGGTCGTGTCACTCATTAAAGACAACAACTGGTCATCATCTGAGGGTGATAATGATGAGGACAAGGAGTACGCAAAGGAGATCATGAAATCGCTCACCTCGTTCGTCAAGAAACTCGCGTCTAGCGCCCAGTCAAATGCGCGCTACTACTTTCAGTATGTGCGCTTGGCCGGCGCTTGCTGGCGCCACATTAGCAATGAGAACGAGGAGCTCAAGGAGCTCTTCCAGGAGACCGCGTACCGGTCGATCCTCACACGAATGGAGAGCGTGCTGCGTCCAGGCGCGTACGCATCGGTGGAGACCTCGGAGTGGATCCTCATGACTGAGTTTCTCAGCGCGTTGCCCACGTGGCGCGTGCTGCACAGTCAAGAGGATCAGGAAAAGTGGGAATCTGTGGCGAAGATGGCGATCACGCACGTGATCGCAGGCAAGCAAGACATCGCCAAGGTTACGTCGCTCAAGCTGCACAAGCGCAGCAGTGCGATCCGGGACGCGACTGAAGAGGAGCAGTTTGTGGTTGAGTACCCGCACGAGCTAATCCGTGGTCGCCTTGCGATGCTGGGGCTGCTTCGCTCGATCTACGCCATCAACCAGGGCAAATCGTTGCAGGAACTGTCGGCGCAGTACCGCGAGACGCTGCTCTCGATGGTGCTCTGCGCGCTGTCGGAGGGCATTGAGCTCAAGGCGCACTTGGTCACGACGTACGTGAGCGCGGCGTCGGCTCTGAAGTCCTACGACCTCGTTCAGTTGTCGCTCGCTGTCGAGGAATCGCTTGTGCACGTACTTCACTCGCTGTACGTGACGCTGAGCAGCGTGGAAGACATTGACCGCGTCAAGGAGCTGGTGCTCGAGGGTTTCGGTGGCGTCGAGGGGCTCGCGACGCTGTTCGATGCTGAGAAGTACCCAATGAACCCGAAATTGCGTGCTTTGCTGTACATTCTCGCTGCACACAGCGGTGCGCTGAAGCTCCGCGCGTTTGATCAAAACGCTATTGACATCAACGCTGACGATGAAGCTGCGACTGAGGCGGCATTAGCGAAGTCCGTGATCCCAAAAGCTGTGCGCAAAGCGCTTGAACAGGAGTTCTCGAGTGCCCAGCAAGTGCAGATGAAGCGCCGCAAGCAGAAGCCGCAGGAGCGCGAAGACATCATGGGCCGCCTGTTACTCTGGGATTTATTCCTACAGCTGTTTCCGACGAGTGCGGCGGCGACCAACACGCCGACGATGGTCGCCTCGGCGCTGAGCTCATATGCGGCAAAGCACGGGCTGCTCTCGAACTTCCTCACGTTCTGCTCGACGCTGTTGGCGCAGGAGAGCGCGCTGAGCCGCACGAATGGGAAATTGGCGCTCCAGGACACGCACCTGTTCCAGCTGAGCGAGCTGGAGACCGGACTCGCGTCCTGGGCGAACGACAAGATGAGCGTGTTCCACTTGGGTGCGCGCGTGTTTTTTAGAACTGTCATTCGCCTCCCGGCCATGGTGCGCACGTGGTGGAATGACGAGTGCTCGCGCAGTCTGCGCAGCTGGGCCGCCAAGTACTTTGAAGAGGTACGTGTTGATGGAAATTGTTTTGGCGCTTGTGTGTTGCTGGATGCTGTACTCATCGACTTTGTGTGTCTCTTGTGTGTATAAAAACATTCCTACATATCTGCAGCATATCACGCCGTTCATCCTGTCGTCCGAGCTCGATATCATCCAGTCTGCCTCGCAGACCCACTCGTGGGACGCAGAGTACGTATTGTTGTCCTTGCTGCCGTATGTCCATTGTAGACTCTTGATGAGTAGTGTTGCTAACATTGTTCTGCATATGTTATATCCGACAACAATAAACAGAGAAATGGCTGTGAAGGGGTCCCGCGTGTCACGCGAGATCACCACGACATACGTGAAGGATGAGTGCGCGCTGGAGATGGTGATCCGCGTGCCGGCGTCGTATCCGTTACGGTCTGTGGAGGTGGAGTGTACGAAGCGCATCGGCATCTCGGAGGACCGCTGGCGCCGCTGGGTGCTGCAGATCATCAAGGTGACGGCGTCGCAGGACGGCTCGCTGCTAGACGCCGTGCTGCTCTGGAAGAAGAACGTGGACAAGGAATTCGAGGGCGTCGAGCCGTGCCCGATCTGCTACTCGATCCTGAACCCGAAGACCATGGGGCTGCCCAACTTGCCCTGCAAGACGTGCTCGAACAAGTACCACAACTCGTGTCTCTATAAGTGGTTCAACCAGTCGGGCAAGAACAAGTGTCCGATCTGCCAGCAGCCCTTCCATTAAAGGACTTGCTAGTGGTGCTGGCAGTGGTGCTGGTACAGGTGTGCGCCACGGGTTAGTAGGGGTTAGTGGATGGATAGGAGTTTCTGTAGTCAAAACGTATTGAAAAAAGAGAAAAATAAATTAGATAAACATGGTTGGGCTTCTTCGCTGTTTTGCACGCACATGCGACCTTGTATCGGTTTCTTGCGGACGGGCTCCTTCACGTTTTTGTGTTCGATGACGCTTGGAGCTATGATCCTATGCTATCTTACTGGACCACGCAGCCACAGCCGCTCGATGCTACGCTTTTCGCTGCCGCTGTCTGTGGGAATTCTGTATTGTACACAACACCCATCCACGATAGCAACATTAGAGCCATTAGACACACGAAGGAGGCAAACGATTCATAGTAGTACCTCGTGTGACGGGCGGAGCTCTTCGGAAGATCGACACGTTCACGGGGGTCGGGTGCGTAGGGAACGCCGGCACTTTGCAGCCGTCGAGCGTCTGGTGGTCCTGCAGCAGCCCTCGCCCCATACATATCAGCCGCATAGACTTGGCGTCCTCTGGCGGCGCCACACCTGTCATCAGTACGAGATGATACATGCAAGCAGGCCACGAGTTACATTTCGTCACCTTCATACCTCAAACGCATCATAAGCACGCATGCGCATACCTGGAGGCCAGTTGCGCACCAACTCGCTCTTCACGAGCGTCACGAGCGCGGTCTTGGGGAACTTGAGCACCACGTGCACGCCGTCCTGATTCGCGAAGAGGAACTTGAGTACCAGGTCGTCCCCGGAGCTGCCGGTCTTGCTCGTCGCCAACGTACTCATGTTGAATCAATCAGTTAATCTAGCGCTCAATCACTGGGCGATCTGGTGGCAGAGTAGTGACGTCCCTTCAAGCGCTTGCTGCTTTGGTTCTTGGGAGAAGCGCACGCACTCTACTTTAGCAACGGTAGTAGTGTCTCCCGCGCAAAAGTCGAATGCCGCTTGCAGATAAAACGCCGCTTGCTGTAATTTAAGCAGACAGATTGCTCCTCACGAGGGTGGTAGCTCTGTGGATGAATGAATGAATCAATCAATTCCTGTCCTGTTGGCGCTGTCGTCGCGTGGCAATGACGCTGCTGACCTTGACGTGGCTGACGACTGCTGTTGTTGGCTGCTCGGTTCAACTGAACCCAACCTGGTTGAACTGTCTGCACCAAAAGAACAAGCGACTGTCTATAAAAATATGCACGCTTCATGATTGGCTACAAAACACAAATTTCTATATTTTTCGAGCATATGATTTGCTGTGGGCTGCTTACAGATGCGTAATTGGATGAAAAAAGAAACCAGCTGGAATGGCGCTTTTTCTACATTCTATTTGGTGTATTTTCTATATTTTCAGTCAGTTGACAGGCAAACATTGCTAGTTTTGATCCCTGCTTAGGGTGAAATTCAAGTGTGAAAAATGATCGAAAAAGTGGTTTCGTTTCTTCATCCAGTAGTTTCATAGCTTGCATATCCTGTTGAAAGTGATGCGCTCTTTTACAGTTTTTGAGAGCGAGAAAGTGCTCTTCGATTTTCAACAGCAAATCTCAACAAATTAGCAAACAAAACCTTTGATAAAGCATATTATGAGCATTGCTTGATCAATAATTTGAAAATAAATACTCAAATCAGATATGATATTGCTGTTAATGTCAGTTTTGGGGCACACTGTACCATGAGGGGTTACGGCTGGACTTGCAAACAGAAGGCGATGATGGCGAGACGCCGCGACGACGAAGAAGCCATCGCGGCGGCGGCGCCACCTGCGCATTTGCTAGAAGACACAAAGACGGAGACGACGACAGCAACGACAAAGGACATGGAAAGCGAACTGCCCTCGACTCAACACAGCAGCCGTGGCGCTTGCGCTGTCATCAACAACAACGAAAGTCGGACTGCGATGCGGCACGGCGCAGACCTGCAAAACGAGACGAGCCGACGCAAGCGTCGCGATGACGATAGGACGGTAAGCAACCAGCACGACAGTGACAACGAGGCACAGGTCGCAGCCGCCATTCGCGACGACACCAAACAGGTGTTGGCTGCTGCTGGCAGAGCTACTGAAGATGATTGTGATCATCGCATGGACGAGCCTTTCAACACAGAGGTCGACACGATGATGATGTTACCTGAGCTAGGTGACGATAACGATGACAATGGTGACGCGGACAGCGTGGACGACTGCTGCAGTCTGGTCAGCTTGCTGTCGGCAGATCGGTGCAGTACGACAAGCAGCATGGACGTTGATTGTGCGGAGAGCATTGTTGCTGCATCAAGACGCAAGTGGATCCATGCCATTCAGAATGAGAGCTACCAGCCCAAGCCCACGGCGTTCTCGCCTCTGGGAAGCTTCGAGGAAGACCCACTGCTTGGTCAGCGGCGCCAGTGTCGAGACAAGCTCAATGCGCTCGAGCATGTGCGCAGCAGAGTCCAGTTCTTCCCGTTCGTTCCTGCTGCAGCAACAACGAGGGAGAACGCGTCCAGCAACAAAATGGAGCCGAGCATGAAGATCCAAACCCGGATGATTCTGTCGAAACTCGACGATGACTGTACTCGTAGTAACCTACGTTATGACGAAGAAGAGCACTTTGAGAGCCTTGGCATCGAGGCGCTCTCGGGGCTCGAGAGCTTGTTCTTCACGTACCTCACGCATAAAGAGCTCATTCGCGTGAGCGAGGTGTGTCGAAGCTGGAAGAGCATGGCGCGCCACAACCTGATCTGGGAGCCCGCGCTCTTCACGCCCTTCGAGCGCTATCCGCTTCGCGAGCTGCTGGGAGTCGGGAAAGAGCTCCCTGCGATGCAGGTGTTTATGATTTTTAAGCGCCTGCGACTGACCGAACTGCCACGGCAGGCGGGCACGAGAAGCTCAACGGAGGTGCGGCGAATTCATCTCCAGCCGCCGCATCGCGGTCGCATTGCTGACGAGCGCGAGCGACTACGAACGCGGCTGCGCGCTCAAGAGGACCGTGTCGAGAATGGGAATGTCGAGAGAGTGCGATCCGCTATCCGACAGACAATGGGACACAGCAGGTCTGGATCAGCCCAGACGCCGCCCACAGAGTCGATCCACCTCGTTCGCTTTCGTGGGGAGAACCCCATGGCAGAGGCTCAGGATTGGCCCGCGGCCGTGACTCTGCAGGACCAGGTTCCGGTTTTGATTGCAAACAACCGTGCGCGTACGGATCGCGACGACGACGAGATCCACTTTGTCAAAGACGGGTACCGCCGCACAAGTCTGCGCGTGTGGCTGCTGCAGCAGCAGCGCAAAGTGTCGGAGCATACGCTGCGCTCATTCCTGCACCAGATGCTGCTCGCGATCCACGCGCTCGAGCAGGTGGGCGTGTTGCATGCCGACATCTCCACGACGAGCATTCTTGTGCTGGAACGAGCTAACAAGAGCGCTGCTGAATCAGCGGAGGCTTCTACGCGACGCTCACAGCAGCAGCAGCCGACCAACATCAACACAGACGAAACGCCAGTGTTCCAACTGCACTGTTCTGCCAACACGTGGTACGTCGGCACCCAGGAAACTCCAAACCCAAGACAGCAACAACAACCAGCAGCTCATCGCCAACATGAACGACACGAGCGACGACTCGAAGAAGAGCTTCTGCGTATCAGACGACGAGAGGCAGAGCAGCTCGACATGTTCGCTGCGCTCGATGAAATGGACGACATGGACGACATTGTCGGCATCGACGGCGGTCCCGGTGGCGCAGGCGGCGGCGATGGGTTCCTGGAGTTCGCTCAACTCGCGTTTCAGCACCGACTTCGCCCTCCGTGCATGCTGAACTCGCTGCTTCGCTGCGCCATCAGCCTGTGGGCTCGCGGGCGATTCCCCGACACGAACCAGAGCACCAATATGCCGCTGCTAAACCTGTTGGTCACTCTCCACGCGCACATCCCCGCGGGCTTCCGGTCTTTTGTAGAATTCGCCAAGTTCCTCATCCTCAGCGGCACGCCAACAGCATCGCGGTTGCTGAATCACGCGTACGTCACAGGAGATCCATGTAACAAGGCGAGTATTCCGATTCGAGCAATCCAAACTCAAGATGCTCTTGACTATCAAGCGAGTGTGCTCACCTGGTACGGCAACGCCCAGGCAGTTGCAGCACGTGCAACAACTGCAGCAGCAAAACGAGCAGCGAAGGAGGTCGCGGTGCCAAATGAGCTCATGCCAAAGACGCAGATGGGCGCGGCGTACTTCCAGCACGCGCTCGAAGAATCCAACCTTCCTCAAGAGCGGTTCGTGAGCATTGTCGCACCGGTAGTCAAGTCGTCGTCGTGGATTCGAAGACTCGCGATGACGCAGTCACACACTTTGCAGCGCCTGGATCTCTCGAATGTGATGCTGCCGACGTCTATTTTACTGAAAGAGCTCTCGAATCTCCCTCGCATCACGCATTTGCGCCTCCCAGGGAACATTGAGCGTCCCGACGACTTGGAGCACTTCCTCGCGGCGCTCTCGTGCACCGACTTGCTGCCGAACCTCCGCGTGATGGACGCGAACGTCAAACTCGCGATGGATCGCATTGAAAAGACGTATCTTGATCAACTCGGCATGGTCGAGTTCCTCTTGGGACGATAGACCAGATCGATTAGTCGACCGATTGCCCTATCAACCAGGCTCTCAAGTCAACAACAGGCAGGGTGCTAATGCTGATTTTCTTTCTGTATTCACCTCTCATTTAGCTCGCTTCTCCCCACCACCAGACACAGTAGATTTACATATTTAATTGCGCGAGCGCTTGGAGAAAAGATCGATCATCGGGATTTCTTCCAGTTCACGGCGCGAGCAGAGATATTCGCCTAATAAAATGGTCACGCCCATGGACACGAGGTGCACGATCCACCAGTCCCACGCCTTGGGGAATTCCTTTGATGTAGAGCATGAGAGAGAGCCATACGCACACACTAGCGTGATTAGAAACACTTGGTCCATTTACGCAGCATTAGGAGAGCTGGGTGAATAAGGAATCGTACCGAGTAGAAGCACTGCACGAGGAGGTCGATAAAGTAGAGCGTCACCCCAAAGTCCAGGCACTTCTTGGCGCGCTCCACGAAGAGGCACATGCATACAGCGCTGCTCGTACAGGAGCAGAAATCGCACATGCACATATCATACGATTAGATTAGCACCGAAACGCATGAGGAAAGAACACAACATAATTTCATGTGCACGTCGATGCGAACCTGGTCAGCCCCGCGGCAAAGACCGCAAAGCAGTTCTTAATACCGTCAACAGTCGAGAGCGTCTGCGAGTGGTACGCAAAGAACTGGTCCATCGAGAGGCTCGCGCCGTGGCAGATCATCAGGAACAGACCGCGTGCGACGTAGTGTGAGCTCTGTCAATATGGTAATGAACGAACGAACGAGCCAACAACAGAGACAAGAGTCAGGCGCTACACGTAATGCATTGACTCATGAGCGCACTCACAATGTAGATACCAGACAGAGAGCAGTGTTCGCACCTGCATGCACGTCATCTGCAGTAGGATGAGCTTCGGGTCCCATCGCCCAGCGCCGTAGAACTTGGGCATTACGCTTGCTTCCTGCTCTCTTCTCGTTCGTTCTTGCTTGCTTTCTCGCTCTCTTTTGAAGCTTTCCAGTGGCAAATTGTAAGGGGGGGCACTAAAATCCCTTTCAGTTTTCAAAAAAGGCAGGGGTACTAATATAAATGATCCTTTCATATTGCATATCATGATGTATCATAGGTTGTCTCGATTGATAACCATCATGGGAACACGAAACGACGCGAGCGGATTGGAAAATGACGCTATTTATCACAGGAGTTCGGGCTGTTTGGAGGCCAGTTGACGCGCGATGGAGAAGCGCAGTACTCTCGGCGAGCGCAGACGCGTAGGTGAGCATTCCAGCTGTTGAATGAGCCGAATGACTATGTAGCTGCACAGGTACTGACTGTAACTGCTTGGTTTGGGCAGCGCGCAGCTTTGCGTCGTCGAAGAGCAGCAATGGCGAGGACAACAACAGCAGCCAGGTGGCCATGCAGTCTCTCCTTCTGTCTGCTCACCTGTCTTGATTGCTTGTTTCAAATGCTGATTGTATGTGCTCGCATTGCGCATTGTATCCGAAGAGCTTTGCGTATTCCCAGAAAAGCAAGGTGGGCTTGCAGCTGGACGGCCCCGCGATTTCGCCCCCACCCAACTACGAAAAGGAACCAGAGACGGACACAGGGTACGTCTCAACACTACCTGCCATTGAGTAGGTTGATGAGTGTCCACTAATGCTAAACACTCTCGTCAATGCTTGTACAGTTCTGAGATCGCAGTGTCACCAGCGGACAGCCACAGGAAAGCGGAGAGCATCTACGACTACCTGGACGCGCTCGAGACGCAGTCCGAGCGCCAGCTGCAGTCTGCGTGCGGGGGTCCCAGCTCAATCGGCGGGCGATCCAGCTCCAGCTCCGTCCGCTCTATTGAGCACCGAGAGAGCGGCAAAAGAGCTCCGATCCAGCCCCACGATTACGCTTGGGAGGATGGTGGTGGCAGTGAGTTCGACGCTCTTGCGCCTCGCTCGGCGGGAGCGTCACCCGCGCCGTCGTACCGATCAGGGGCGAGTCGCATCAACTCGGACGTCAGTCACCAGTACTACGTCGGCATCAAGGAGAAGCTCGCGACCATGGCGATCGAGCTCAACGTAAGCAAGTGAAGCGGTCAGTCGAGGTATATGTCTGCAAGGAATGGTACTGACACGATTGTGGGCATGTCTGACATATAGGACAAGACCAAGACGATTGAGTTGCTCAAGATGGCGCGAAAGAAAGACCGCATCAAGATCAAGCAGCTTGTGATGGCGGAGGAAGACAAGTGCCAGGCGCAGCTGAAGGAGCAGCAGCTCCGCTTCGACAGAGAGCTGGAGAAGCACCTGGACTTTGCGCAGAACCTCGTCACGGACAAGGTACGCAAAGTCCCCTCATCGCGAGTAAGTAACGAAGGAGAAGGATGAAGAACTGACTTCACTTGACTGTATCGTAGGCAGACCTGGCGAAGCGCTGCGACGAACTCCTCGCTGAGCTCCAGAAGGCGAATGCGACTGCGGGGCGAGAGGCCGAGCGCTTCAAGATGCAGCTCAAGGACGCCAAGGACCGCTGGGCGACGCAGGAGAAAGTGCGGCGCGAGCAGTGGGTCGTGAAGAAGACCGAGGAGATCAAGAAGTCGACCGTGAAGGCGCTCGAGCCGGACATCCAGGCGATCCTACAGAAAGGGAAAGTGGATCTCGAGAAAGCGCAGGATGCAGCGGCAGAAGAGCGCCGCAAACTGCAGACCCAGCTGGAGAAAGCGCAGGACGCCGCGCTCCAAAGACAGAAAGACGAGTACGAGCGCAAGCTCGTCGATGCGCGGGAGAAAGAGCGCGCGAAGCTCATGACGCGCCTGGACGCAGCGGACGCCGAGCTCCAGCAGCAGCTAAGCAACCAGCGGCGACGGCTCCAGGAAGAAGCCGAGGTCGCGCGCAACGAACTCTACGCGGAGCTGCGCGCGTCCAAGCTGGCGCAGGCGAAGGAGATCGAGGAGCTCAAACTGCTCGAGGCGAAGCGCGTGGAAAGGGCGATGGAGAAGTTCCAGCGCGAGAAAGAGGACGTCATCCGCAAGTACGAAAGCGACTTCATGGCACTCCGCGAGGAGACGAGCGTCGAGTGCGAGCAGTTCAAGGCGCAGCTTGCCGCCAAGCTGCGCAAAGAGGCCGAGAAGGACAAGCAAGAGCTCGAGATGCAGATGCTCGCGTCGCGCGACGCCAAGATCGAGGTCGTGATCGAGAAGCTCCAAGAAGAGAGCCGCGCGGCGATCGCACGAGCAGAGCAGAAAGCGAAGACCAAGTTCGACGCCGAGCGCAAGGAATGGGAGCGCAAGCTCAAGCAGACGAGCGAGGTCGAAGGTGTCTGGATGGACAAGAACCGCGAGTTGCACGACAAAGTGGCCAAGCTCGACCAGGCGCGTGACCAGCTGCGTGCGCAGAACGAAGAGCTCCGCGGCGACGCGAAGCGCGCGAGCGAGAAATCCAGCGAGCTCGCGCGACTGCTCCACGAAGAGCGGCGGATGCACGAGTCCGCCGTCAAGCAGCTCGAGCACCGCTGCGCGTCCATGCAGCAGGACAGCGAGTACGGCAGGCAGCAGCAGAGTGCCGAGGTGACGGCGCTGCGCGAGAAAATGGAGACCATGGACACGAACTTTCACGCGCAAGTGCAGAAACTGCAGAGCGAGCACGACTTTGAGCTCTCGAACCTTCACGAGCGCGTACGGTCGACGATCGCTCGCAAGGACCAGGTGATCGAGAGTCTGCAGGAGGAACTGCACATCATGCAGGTGAAGCTCGAGAAGAGCCACGCGCTCATTGAAGACCAGCGCATGCAGCTCTTTGGCGAGTAGACGTTCGGCATAAAGGCGCTGGTAACAAATACACAACACACGAAAGGCAACCCGGCGAGTATGTAGAAAGAAGGGAGACATGTGCGCGTAAAGCAAAATGGTAATATGCATTACGACATTTAAGAAAAAGTAGAGAAGGTTCTACGACACTTGGGATTCCCCGTTATGGGGGGGGGGAATAATAAGAATAAGGGGAGGGTACACGGGCATCACATCAGAGGAGACGCGACTGCTTATTCTGCCTTCTTGGCGACGACCTTCTTGGCCGCAGACTTCTTCACGACCTTCTTCTTTGTCGTCGTTGGCTTCTTAGCAGAGACCTTCTTCGTGGATTTGGCGACCTTCTTGGTGGCAGGGGCGGCCTTCTTAGCTGGCTTCGAGGCAGCCTTTGGCTTGGCGGAGCCGGCCGTGGCGCTCGCCTTCTTTGGCTTGGACGCGGCGGCCTTGGCTGGCTTGTCCGTCTTCTTCGCGGCGGTCTTCTTCACAGTCTTCTTCTTGTCGCCGGAAGCCTTCTTCTTGGTGGCGGGGGCCTTCGCCTTTGGCGCCTTCTTCTCTTCCGCGGTGAGCTTGTACGAGCCCTTGACCATAACGAGCTTACCGGCCTCCACGCCCTTCTTCAGCGCGATGTTCAGGCGCGAGCGGGAGTAACCTTCGCCCTTCTTCGACGCGACGTACTTGTCGATCGCGTGGCGGGACGAGCCCGTGCGCTCCTTGAGCGCGATCACGGCCTCCTTGATGAGGTCGTAGTAGCCTGGGCCGGCGTTCGCTTTCTTGCTGGAGGATGGGGCGGATGGCATCTTGGCTGTTGGAGGTTGGTGTGAGCGGAGACTGGAACTTGGAATGAGTTCTTCTTCGGAGCTGGCGAATTTATTTGTGAGGCTTGCAAGAGGGAGGTTTGCGTTTGAATTTGGGTGAAACAACAGAAGAACGGTGGGTTCCCGAAAAAGGAAATCTGCACAGTCCCACGCGCGCTTTTTGTTCTGTTGTGAACTTGGACGGTAAACTACTCGTATTTTATCACTTCAAGCTGCCGGATAATGCGTCCGGATGTGTGTTTCGCTAAAAAATGGACGCCGTCCGGGTCATCCCTCCTCGTATCCACTTTCTATTTAAGGAAGTGATACAGCTGTGGGTTGTTTGTCACGCGTGGACTGGTTGTCTCGGGACGAAAAAGGGTTGATGACATCTCATGCCTGTTTTTTGAACCTGAACAGGGGATGAGCGTCGAAGTAATTAAACATTTTGTAAATAGTTTCGCAGTTCAAATTTTCGGAATTACAAAAGCATCCACCAATCAGGTCACAGCGCGCGAAGTCAGAGGGAAAACGTAGGGTAAGTGTTTTCGACGAATCAAAAGTGAAAAGGTCTACGATTCGCTGAAATTGAAACCAAATTTATTGGCCTGTTTTTGGCTCAAGAAGGGGATGGGCAGCGGACTCACAACTCGCTCTTTATCTGATGTTGCACCAGCACCAGAGTGTTTGCGCATGAGGTTGCCGCATGTGACTCGAAGGTTCCCTCAGCCTGAATTTTGACTGGATCTCTCAGTATGTTGTTTGCTTGGAGTTCAGTTCGGTTCCCAAATGTGTGGTCGTGCATGAACGCTTGCTGCTTGGTAACCAACAGCAGATTTCGACAAGCTGTGTGCTTCATCAGCACTCACCTCAAGCGTTCGTTGATCGAGCTTCCTTGCGTTCACAAATCATCACCTTGATATCGAGGGCTCACCAGAAATTGAAACTGAAAATGGATGCGTGTTGTTTCAACCAAACATGTTGTTTGGTTGGTGCTTCGTGCAAGTACAGTACATTGCCTAATCCCAATCCAGCTTTGCACTTGGCTGGCAGCATTGCCATGATGGAACTGCTGTCAGTCCGTCAGTACTAAATTACCATGCGCCTTCTGCTATTGTGTCCACTTAAGCTTATCCATCACGAAGCAGCTTGTTCGGTGCGACAACACCACCAACACCAACAGCAACAGCAACAACAACAGCGCACCATGACACGCGCGTGTACCTCCACCACAAGCTCATTCCGCTTCTTCTCTCTGCTTGGAGGCGCACGTCAAACCACTCTTCCTTCACCCAGCAAAACCACCACAGCTTTTGCCCCCCGCATGTGGCAACACGCATTACCCAACACCAGACTGTTTAATACAGCCTACTACCAAATCTCCATACAATATTCTCCAACTCATCTGTTTAAAATCCAAACGCGTTGCAACTTACAGGGGGATGTGGAGATCCGATCCTGGCCGGTTTTTGTCGAGAGTGATTGTTGCTTGCGCGTGCGGGGTTGGAGCCTCTGTGGCCCAGGCAAGCGCTCACCTTCCACTTGTGAAAAACAGCTCCAAGCGGCAACCAGCAGCAGCGACAGGGAAACCCCGCACTCACTCGACTCACAGACAACCATGATGCTCGCACGAAGCCTCCGCATGCAGGCGCGCCAGTTCAGCGCCGCGTCGTCCGCCTCCGGTCACTGGCTCGCCAGTGTGCCGATGGGGCCAGCCGACCCGATCCTCGGCCTGACCGAGCGCTTCAACAAGGTGAGGAGGATTTCATTTTACCTCCAAGTGGAAACAAGACGCTTGCCGTACGCATATGTGCGTGAATCAATACTGATTATACATTCGTTGTGTTGTCTTGTGTTGTGTGTGCTAAATAGGACCCTGACCCGAGAAAGGTGTCGTTGGGTGTCGGCGCGTACCGTGACGACAATGGCAAGGTACGTCATACACACACACAATCATACCATTTTCGCATCTTCAACATGAGGCGCTTGGGGAGTTGAAGTTGGACAATTGTCGATACTTGCATTGGAGGCCAACGATTGTGTATATGTGATTGCGATGCCAAATGGTCTCTGTAGCCATACGTGTTGCCATCGGTGCTTGAAGCCGAAAAGCGCATCATGGCGGCTGGCAAGAACAAGGAGTACGCCGGTATCTCCGGCATGAAGGACTTCGTGGATCTCTCGCTCAAGTTCGCCTACGGTGACGACAGCAAGGCTCTCCAGGAGAAGAGAATCACTGGTGTTCAGGTACGAAGATAGCACGCTGCAAAGTGTGTCTTATCATCGACTAACGTGCTACTTTTGACTTTTCCTTTCAGACCATTTCGGGCACTGGTGGTGTTCGTCTTGCCGGCGAGTTCTTCTCCAAGTTCTTGGGCAAGGACACGCCGATCTACATGCCAAACCCAACCTGGGGCAACCACATTCCAATCATGAAGGTACGATGCTTTTGTCATTCATTCATTGGATATGTAGAGGTGCAACGGTTATTTACGAGTTGGCAATGCTGGTTTTCTTGTACAGGATGCTGGCATGGAAGTGCGCAAGTACACTTACTACGAGCCAGCTTCCCGCGGCTTGGACTTCTCTGGTCTGATCAGCGACCTGAAGGGAGCCCCAGAGCGCTCTGTCTTCCTGCTCCACGCGTGTGCCCACAATCCAACTGGTGTGGACCCAACGTTCGAGCAATGGCAGGAAATCTCTGAAGTGATGAAGGCCAAGAACCACATTGCTTTCTTCGACTGCGCATACCAGGGCTTTGCCTCGGGTGACCCAACCAAGGATGCCGCTGCCATCCGCTACGTACGTTGCAATTTGATCTGTTCTCGCATTTTCACTTCACATCATCAGTTGCTGACCACCATGCCATTTGTTTTTGTGTTGCACAGTTCGTGAAGGAAGGACACAAGATCCTTTTGTCCCAGTCGTACGCGAAGAACTTCGGTCTTTACGGCGAGCGTGTCGGTGCGTTGAGCGTTGTGACCAAGGATGAAGAGGAAGCCCAGCGTGTGGAGTCCCAGCTGAAGATTTTGATTCGCCCGATGTACTCGAACCCTCCAATTCACGGTTCGTTGATCGTCTCCACGGTTCTGTCGGACCCTGAGCTGAAGGCCCAGTGGTACCGCGAATGCAAGGGCATGGCTGACCGCATTATCACCATGCGAACGAGCCTTCGCGACGCGATTGAGGCGATTGAAAAGAAGAACAACGTGAAGAAGTCGGACTGGCGTCACATCACCGACCAGATTGGTATGTTCTGCTACACCGGTCTCACCGAGTCTCAGGTCGTCCGCATGATTGAGAAGCACCATATCTATTTGACCAAGGATGGACGTGTGAGCATGGCTGGCGTTACTTCCAAGAACGTTGGCTACATCGCTGAAGCTATCGCTGAAGTCGTGCAGAACGCTTAGACAGACAGTCGCCAGCGAGAGCGTAGAGTGTTTCAAGGCGTCCAAAGTTGCTTATAAACAACGCTAATCAGCTTATCGAGACGGTATTTGCTGCTCATGTTTCATATTGCTTTATTTGTTTGGTCAAATTGTTTGAAACGTGTTACTGACATGTTTATGTAGACGACTACCGATACAGTTGTGGATTGTTTTTTTCAGTCTTGGTTTGCTGGCATGCAAAGTCTCACTGTGAGGAAACTGAAGCCTCACCCTCAGAGGGAACCTGCGACAGCGCCACAGCTTCGGCGACGAGGTCTTGCTTCCGCACAAAGCGTCCTTTGATTCGAGGACAGGCATTCGCGAGTCGCTTTCGGCAGTCGTACTTGATGCGCTTGTGGAACACGCGCTCCTTTCGCTTCTCGTGAAACCGCTTGATCCGCTCTTGGCGCGCCTCGGGAGAGTACGCTCCAATTTTCCTCGTGGGAAGAACTCGCTGCGGCTGCAACAATGGGATGGGGAATCCAGCGAACAGTCCATAGTACCCGGCGTGCTGAAGAGGAAACTGGGCGTGTCTTTCACAATGCCATGGTTGCCAGCTCGAAGGAATGTCGGACTCAGTCAATCCAGCAGGTTGTGTGTGTGACTGCTGTAATCCAGGAAGGCGACACAGCTGCGGCCTATCGGGGAAAGAATCGGCGGTCGCGGTGGCGCGGGAGCATTTCTTCGTCAGCTCAGTCATGGGTGACTGTTTTGGGAGCTTACAGTAGAGTGAATCTTTGCTCGCCCTCTTGGCCTTGGTCGTTCGATGAGCATCTGGAAGTGGAGATTGTTTCCTGAAAGCATTGTGTCTCTTTGGTTTGCTGTTTGTCAGGCTGAGCGACTCTATCGGAAAAGGGATAATTTGGTGAGCTGTGGAGCACGTGGAGCTTGACTTTGGCACAAGAAACCTGTTGTCATTTTGCTGCGGGAAAAGTTTCTCTCGCCTGAATCGCGGCGTCTCGAGCGGTCGAAAGACTGCCGTGCTCGGAACCAGGTACGACGAATTGCTGTTTTCCCAGGACTCACTGTAGCCTCTCGTGCTGGCCGAAGATGCGTTAGGTGAGAACAATTTTAAGTCGCTCTCGGTCACGATGACACGCTTGCATGGTTTGGCCGGTTCGGAAATGAAGTCGTCCTTGAAAGGCGAAATGCGGGTGTCTTGGTGTTCGAACATCTCCGACTGCTCATACTCACACGCCTTCTCCCTCCCGCAGTGCCCATCGTCATGTAGAGATGGCAGGCAATCCAGCGTCTCATTTCGATGATATTCGTACAAAGGTGAGAGTAACACGTCATTGCGGTAGCCCCCGTGTTCCCCATGTTGATTTGTATTGCCATGGAACCTTCCAAGAGACTGATCTTGCGAAGCGAAGCTTAGATCTTGCCGAGACGAGGCGCGCGACAGCGGCTTCAAGTCAAACGATCCAGAAGACAGCGACGACGTGGAGTAGCCCGAGCCCGTGTTGAAGAACGAACAATCCAGGCTGAGCGGAGGCATCGTATGGAAGTTCGTGGTCTTTGCCGTGGCTGCGATGTCGTCGGCTTCTCGAGATATCGCTTGCGGCGAGAAGTCCAGCTCACTCAACATGATGAACGGTGGTTGAGAGCTCGTGAAAAACGGTGACACGTTTGCCTTCTGTAGAAGCTGTTGGTCTTGGATGCAGTCCACCTCTTCAAGTTCCAGCTCGACGGATCGGTGCATTTTGATCAGCGTTTGAGTACCTGGACGACAGGTTGGGGTTTTGTGTGGTTGTGTCGGCTGAGAAGTCTGTTGCGACGACGGGACGATTGGCAAGTGAGCGGCGATGGATCTCTCGAAGTGGTTCGTTTACTCACCACCACTCACTCTTTGGAGCGAACGGTTGCTGGGGACTGAGCCTCGCTGATGGAGTTTCTATGCGCATTGGCATTGGTGCGGCAACAGTTATTCGCAGATGCGGATGACCTGCGCGCGTTGAACATTTCGAAACAATGTTGCACGACTTTTCGAGCTCCCAAAGATCGCGCGCCTTTTGATGTGTATAGGAGCGAGGCGTCGCTATGAAATTTCATTGGCTTATGAAGGAAACGCACTCAAGGAGCGTGGAAACTCCAGCAACGTCGCATGCAACAACACAAATCCCAAGGATTCGTGACAACAGAAGAAGATGCAACTCAAGTCCTTGCAATTGGAGCTATCAAACATCACAAGGATACTTACTCGAGTTGCGCCTTCGTCGCCTTCGTCGCCTTCAAAACCGACCAGGTGCAATCAATCCTATTGCGAAGCTCGAACGACCAAGTTTTTGGATCGGAGTTCGCGCGGTTCCTCGCGCTACCACGTTGGCTGGTATGGACACAGCCGTGAGTGCCGCTTTGTTCGTTTATTTGCAAACACGCTGGACTACCATTTATTGTGAACCGTTGGGAGTGCTCGTAGAGCATTCTACTTTCTGGGTCTGCTGTAGAACACTGAAAGCGTGGACGAGGCTGGAGCGGCAATACAATGCAATGCAAAGCACATCAGATCAGCTCGATTTTGCGACTTTCGGAGAAAAAGGAGCTCTGGACATATTCATCATTCACTTGACCCCCGACTCGCTCGACTGTGACTATGACTTTGAATTTGAAGTGCGACAGAGAAAGAGTATTGTAGCGCACCCGCAGCCACTTGCTCGCACGGCAAAGTTTCGAAAGCACCGCAAGGCACCGAACCCCAAGCGCCGCCGCGTGCTCGCACTCACAGCTCCACGTGCTGCAGTTGGAAGATGCGGCTCTTCACAAAAATGCCTTCGTGGGTGGCGTGCGATCGGAAACGCCTGACTGCGTTACGGAAGACTGAATGACGACGAATGAGAAGTGTGCGATCGCAAAAAGGCCCAAAAATCGTATTGTCGTGTATTGTTGAAAAGAAAGATGTGATTGGCATCAACGTCACAGAGTCTCAGACTGAGTTGGCATGATTGAAGCCTCTTGATGCCAATCAATCACTGCATACTGTACGAGAAAGAGTCACATGCGGATGAGCGGCAATCTGCAGTCGTATTTTCGGGGAAAATTGATCGCCATTCGCAAAAAGAACACGGTTGGAGCGTGTGCAATGGCACTGTACCGACACTGAAGCTCAATTTTTCTTCCAGCTTGGCATCATCGAAAAGTCGGGACGGATCTCTTACGCTCTTATTTGCCAACTGGGTACTTGCTCTTCTTGACAGGCTTGATGCGCGCCTTCTGCTTGCTGGCGTAGCCGACCCAGCGGATGATCTCAGGATGCTCCATGATCTTCTCCAGCGTGTTGTACTCTCTCGCCAGCGTCCGCTCATCCTCCGTGGAATGGATCTTGCTGTGGCATTGCCGACAAATCATAATGCACGTGTTCAAGAAATCTCTTGTATACCCTTGCTTCAAATACCGCGAATGCGTGACGCGTGGGATGAGATGGTGCGCGGTCAAGTTCACCGGTCGCTCGCACATCTCGCACAGCCCAGTCGTGTCCTCCTCGAGCTCCTTGTCCGCGCGGTCTTCGTCCAAGACGATGTCGTCCATCAACACCACTTGCTTCTTGCCAAACTCGACGAACTCAATCTCGACGTAGAACGGTGCAGCGTGTATCTTCTTCTTCTTTATCTTGGACTCGCTCTCCACCGCGACCTGCAGCGAGATCACAGCCGAGTGCCACTCGTCGTCCTCCTCCAGCACAGCAAGACACCGCTTCCCAACAGCGTATTGCACGCGCAGGCTCTCAATGTGAGCTTCTCTGCGTCGGGCCTTTTCGCCTTCTTTGCTGACCTCGGAGGGTCTCAGCAGCGTCACCAGTTGCTCCGAGAGCTCCTGGATGCTGTCGCTTTTCAGGAACGAAGCGTCTTCGAGCGTCTCCGCCAAGATCCCAGTCAGCTTGACCAGCTCCGCGCTCGCATTCTCTTCAGCAGCGTCCAGCACAAGCTCTGCCACGTACTCAAGCTCTTCCTGCTGCGTCTTGGACGGCGCGTGCTGCCTGAGAAGCGCGCAGATCGCCTTCGAATTCTGCTGCTCGTCCGTCGCCATTGTGTGTGTGTGTTGCGTTGCTTGGCAATTCCGAAAATGACTGACACACAAAAGGGTACCTTTTGTGACATTTGGACACATAGTGCCACACAAAAACTGCAACCAGCACTCTTGGTACAACAGTGCACAAGAGCGAGTGATGGTGGTTACTGGCCACACACACCAGGGGAAAAAATCTGGGAACTTGACTGAGAAGTTGCAGCCAACTACGACGAAGACCCTGTGGGAACTTCAATAATATCCCAGGTGATCGTGGAAACTCGTGCCGCTCTTGGTCGTGTGCACATCAGCGCCAGCGTCATGATCACCAAGGCTGTGTGTGTGTGCCCAATACCGGCCTCACCGCCGCAACGGCCACCGCGAGCTTCAAAGCCACGGAGAAGACCGACATCGTCTAGTCCATGGTGCGACAGCGTCATATCGCTGATCCTCGGTGTGCTCTGCATCATCTTCATCTGCAGTAGGAAAGTACTGACCGCGCAGACCCGGTTCATCTACGATAGGATCGTCGCGATCTATCAGTACTCCCGATATGCGCCACAAGTGCAGCCTGCCGTCGTTCAAGTTTGGTTCAGACTGTGGCGCGGGTCGTACCGTTGCGGCACGATTTCAAGGGAGGCGTTCACGTACCACTTTCCTGCCGTGGTTCCCACTGGGGTTGCTCACTCAAATCGGTAGTCGCGCTCAAGAAGCTCTGTGCTCAGACCTGTTCCCAAAGCACGACGAGCCAGCGGGCGAGCGGGCGCGCGTCAGTACGGCAGGTGGCAACCTGCTCTTCTCGGGGGTTCGGCATGCTCCCGTGAGCCACGGCACCGGCTGTTTGGCGCTGCAGCAGCTTCGTGACGGTGTTCCTCGGCTCGTTCAAGGTGTTCTTTGTTAGCTGCTCCTTGGCACTTCGCTTGTGACGCTGCTTTCTCTTCTCACGACCTACGCTCACGGTCGCACAGTGGTTTTGAACAACCTGTCATCTTTAATACGTGAAAATCATGCTAGCTACATTGAATATTAGGTTACGGTAAAATACAAGTTTTTTAATTGCACCCGGAACCACGATAAACAACCAGCCGCGCCTTCAAATAGGAACCTCGAGCCAACGGATGCACTTGGTTGAAAAGCGTGCGTCACTCGCTCTCCTCCAGCTCTCACAACTCATTTCCGCTGAACCAAAACACACACAACAACAACAACAACAGATCCGCGCAAGGATGGCGACAGCAGAGACAAAGCCCACGCGCGTCTTCGGCGTTGACTTCGTACGTCCCCCGTAGCCCCATCGCTTCATGTCTATACTTCATACACTCACTCACTTATGCTGCCTCATGCTACAGGGCACGCAACGCTCGGTCGTCGCCGAGAGCAACGGCGACGTGGTGCTGAATGAGCTCGGCTCGATGACCACGGCGACGCTCGTGTCGTTCAAGGGCGACGAGCGCCTCATCGGCGAGTCCGCCGTACTCTCGTCCAGCACGAACCCGCGCAACACGGTGGACTGCCTCAACCTGCTGCTCGGCAAGGACTTTGCGCAGGTGCAGGCGATCACGAGCCAGCTCCCGGGCCAACGCGTGACGTTCGAGAAAGCTGAGGGCGGACAAGTGCTCGCGCAGGTCGAGTACCAGAACGACTCGAAGAAGTTCTCGCTCGAGCAACTCGCGGGCATGCTCTTCGGCAAGCTTGCCGACCAGATGAAGAAGCGCGTGTGCGCAGACGACGACGAGGCGATCCACGTGATTGTCGCGGTACCATCCGCGTGGACGCAGAGCGAGAAGACCGCACTCACGCTCGCGTCCAAGATCGCCGGCATCCCGCGCATCTCGCTCATCACGCGCGACGCAGGTGGGTTGCTGTTGTTGTATGCGACGGCCTTTTTAGTGTGGCTTAGTTGATGTGGAGTTTCTAACTGTTTCACTTGCTATCTGTGCGCTTTGTCAACTGTTGCAGCGCTCGCTCGCTGCTTTATCCGCAAGCACCCCCTCGAGCAGGCCGCTGAAGACGCCGCAGGGCCAGTGTCCAAGCACATTGCGATCGTGGACATTGGTCACGCGACCACGAGCGTGTCGGTCGTGAAGCTCACGAGTACGCCTCAACCTAAAATGACTCTGCAACTGACTGACGTGGATATGATGCCTAACACGTGTGACTCTCTCTCTCTCTCTCTCTCTTTCTCTCTCTCTGTGAGCAGATGATGGCGAGACTGTGCTCGCAAATGAGAGCGACCTGTCCCTCGGTGCCGACGTACGTGACGCTTTTTTTGGCCTATGACTCACAGCAAGCTGACTCACTTGTCTTTATGCAAAATCTCATGGACAACAGAGCCTCGACCGCCAACTTTTCTATCACTTCCAGAAAGAGGTGCTTGAGAAGCACCAGCTGAGCGTGAGTTTGCCCACGAAGGAAGGCAAGCGGCTCTTCCAGGCGTGCGAGAAGCTCAAGAAGCTGCTCTCGACGATCGGCGAAGCGGCCGTGACGGTCGAGAACATCGCGCAGGACCGCGACATCTCGATCAAGGTCTCGCGCGACGTCTTTGAGCAGCTCTGCGCCGCTGAGAGTGAGCGTGTGACTCAGTTGGTCGCCAGTGCGCTGGCAAAGTCTCAGGTCAGCGTTTCCGACATCGCGTCGGTTGAAATTGTCGGCGGTGGCACCCGCATCCCGTTCGTGCAGGCGGCGATCCTGAAGGCTTTCGGCACGGACCTGCAGCGCGGCAGCGGCTTGCTGGGCCGCATGCTTGACTCGACGACTGCGATCGCGGTCGGCGCTGCATTCTCTAACGACGTGATTGATGCTTCTGGAGACGAAGAGCTCAAGTTGAGTGAAACTCAGCAGGCGCAACACGAGACGTTCGTTGCGCTGGAAGAGCAGATGCGCTCGCGCGACGTGGAACTCGCTGCGATCGCGAACGAGCGCAACGCCATCGAGGCTTTCGTGTACGAGATGCGCTCCAAGGCGAGTGAAAAGCACGGTGCGAAACTCGAGTCCGCGAAGCTGAACCCGCTGCTGGACGAGGCGGAAGACTGGATCTATTCGGAAGAGTCTGAGTTTGCGTCGCTGGCGGCGATCCAAGCCAAGCGCCAGGAGATTGAGACGCAGATCCGCGAGGTCTGCAGCGCGTACTTTGAGGCAGTGAACGCCGATGAGAAGGCCTTTGAGGTGCACCTTGAGGAAGAATCGAAGAAAGCGGAAGCCGAGCGCGCTGCTGACGGAAACGACGAGGACCACGACACCCGCAAGCTTAAGAAACCTGAGCGCATGCGCCTCGTGGTGAAGAACAAGGAAGAAGGCAACGAACTTTTCCGCGATGGCAACTACCAGCACGCCGCGATGCGCTACGTGAAAGCGCTGAGCCACGCGTCCAAGTTCTTTGACCTGAACGACAACGACCTGGAGGAAGTGAACAAGCTCAAGCTGAGCTTGTACTTGAACTTGGCACAGTGCTACCTGAAGCTCGAGTCCTGGGGCAAGGCGATCGCGAACTGCAAGGACGCGCTCGCGCTCGATCCGCTGAACGCCAAGGCGCTCTACCGTCGCGCTCTGGCGTACGAGAAAGAGAAGAGCATCGACCTCGCGGCTGAGGACGTCAAGGCGGCGCTCAAGGTCAGCCCCGAGGACAAGGCGATCCTCAAGCTCGACGAACGCATCAAGCTCGTGCAGAAGCGCCAGCTGGACAAGGAGAAGAAGATGTGGAGCAAGGCGTTTGCGTAGAGAGCAAGGCAGCACCAGAATCATTAGATGACTGACACACGACAACAACAAAGTACCTTGTTTTCTTGTTCTCTCTCTCTCTCTCTCTCTCTCTCTGCTGGATGGTGGCTTGTACATTTTTACTGCACGACCTGGGCGGGCTATAGACTGAGTGTGAAAAAAAATATGATGAAAATGAATGATGGCTTACTAATAGCTGAGTGCCTGGCTGACTGGCGATGGCTTGCTTATCTTGTCTGCTGCCTCTCGTCTAGTGCGTGTCGTCGTCTTTCGGTGCGACGCATTTGTTGATCCACTTGCGACGGCGCACCATCGCCAGTGTGAACGCGCTCTTCTGCCACGGTCCAGAGAACGACGGCGCGTAGATCCAGCCGTTGTCGTCTCCCTGCGAGACGTCGAGTGTCCACCCTTCGGCCTTCAAGTGCGGCGGACACTTCGGCGCCACGTCTTCAAACGCGTCCGACGAGATGTTGGCGTCGTCCGCTGCGCTCCAGCGCTTGCGCTCGCCGATGCCGTTGACGATGTGGTCGGTCGTCCACTTCTTCACGATGTGGTACCGCTGGTTCTCCCACAGCTCTAGGATCTGGTCGACACGGTCCGATGATGTGAGCTTGATGTCGAGGAAGATGACGCTCTTGCGGTGCTGCTTGTCGAAGTCCGGCTGCAATTCGAGGTCGTACGAGATCAGCTCCGAGTGGCGGGTCTCGAGGAACGGCGCGAGCGCGATGTTGGCCGTGCCGAGCAAGTCGTCCTTATTCAGGCGGTCGAAGTCCAGCACCTGGATCTCAAGGCACTTCTCCTTGGGCTTGTCGATCTGGAAGTGGAACACTTCGGGCGGTGACCATTTTGGGTTGAGTGACGACGAGATCGTCGTGCTCTTTTGCGCATTGCGGCCGACCTTGAAAATCACGTATGGATCGCTCTTGCCGCCCATACCCATGAAGCCAAAGTCGCTCGCAGGGAGGTCCTGCGCCTTGACGAGCGTTACCTGCAGCGAGAACATCTTGGGCGTGTGTGTGCGTGCGGACGGAAGCAACTAGTTAATGAGTGAGTAATTGGAGCGCGTGCACCAAGTCACGAAGAGCTACGCGGGACAAACGAAGACGCGCGTGCGAGAGAGAGCTGCTCGCAGAGAACGGAGACGACGCGGGTGCGGATATCTCAGGCGCGCGGAGAGCCACACAGCAGACGTACGGAGGCAGTCAAGTCAGTCGGTCGATCGTCACGTGAGTGCAAAGAGCGAGCGCGCGCGAGGCCTGGAGCGTGAGGCGGTTGTCGATTGAGCGAGCGAGTGGCTTGCTGTTGCGCTTGGCGATCTGCACGCAGGCTCGAAAATGCGGAAGGAAAAAATTAACACAAGCGGGTGACTGTATTTTTGAGCTCTGTGATTGGTGGAAAGTGGGTACATAAATTCTTCTGATTGGCTAGATGTTTTGATTCAAGCGAGTGGTTTCTTTCGCCTTTGAGACACCGCACGCTGATTTTTTTCCGACCGGACATTCTCTGAAAATACATACTAGATCTTCTGGGTCTCGGATGCTAGTGCTAGACAATGCGAAATACTACTTAACAACTGCATTTATTTCATAATTGCATTATTTGTGGTGAGGATGCAAATTCACAGACGCCAAAAGTATGGGTTGAAGAGGCATTGGCAGAAAATGAACCCACTGGAGCTCGACCACCTCCATGAACGCTTTCACAGGAGATGATGACCGCAGTGGATGGGAACGCCAAGCAACTACACGTACGAATCATAGCTCCTGTCGTGCAACTGTGCTGTAGTGCTGTATGTGTGTGTATGTGGGTGTGTGTAGGGCAGAGTTTCTCAGGTTGTGGCTCTTCTCACGACCGCAGTAACCGCAGTAACCGCAGTAACGCAAGAGCTGAGCTCACACCATTTTCTGGTCATCGCCACACACGCACTTGCGGTAAAAAATCTGTCCATTAGACATCAAGATGTGCATTGCTGCCAGATGCATACTGAATGGCAACGGCTGCTGATGTGATCTCTCGAGAGACCTCGTGGTACCTGCTTGCTACTTACGGCCTGGTTGTTCTAACTACTGTATGGTACAACATGCAAAGTGTTGCCGTCTTCCCTCTGCACTCTTTGTTTCTGTGCGATACGCTGCTGCTTCCGTTGAGGTGAGAAAATGAACACTTTCGTTGCCATGCTCAACTCTCGAGGAAGTAGACACCGGCGTTATTCATGTCTCTCTCATGCGCTCACTGGCTATGATGACATTGGTCCTCCCTTCGTCTCCACATAATCGTGGCGCTCTCAACTGTGGCCATCGGGAAGCGTGCAGTTGTTGATCCACTTGCGCCGCCGCACCATCGCGAGCGTGGCCGACTTTTTCTCCCACGGTCCCGCGAACGTCGGCGCGTAGATCCATCCCTCCGAGTCGCCCTGCGACACATCGAGCGTCCATCCTTCCGCCTTTAGGTGTGCAGGGACAGTCGGCGCCACGTCTTCAAACGAATCAGACGACACGTTGTTGTTCTCGACCGTGCTCCATCGCCTGCGCTCGCCGCTCATGAACACGTCATAAGTCCACTTCTTGATGATGTGGTAGCGCTGGTTCTCCCAGAGCTCGAGGATCTTCTGCACGCGCTCGTTCGATTTGATGAGCTTCATCTCAAGGAAGAGCACACTCTTGCGGTGCTGCTTCTCAAACTCGGCGGGCACTTCGAGGTTGTATGCGATCACTTCGGACTGCTTGGCTTCGAGCAGCGGCGCGAGCGCGATGTACGCCGTGCCAATGAGGTCGTCCTGGTTGAAGCGGTCGCGGTCGTACACCTTGATGTCGAGACACTTCTCCTTGGGGCGGTCGACAGGGAAGCGGAAGACCTCGGGCGGCTTCCACTCCGGGTCTAGCGTCGACTCGACCGTCGTGCTCTTCTCGAGCGTCTTGTCCACTTTGAACGTCACGTACGGGTCACTCTTGCCGCCGAAGCCCATGAAGCCAAAGTCGCTCGCCGGCAGGTCCTGCGCCTTCATGAGCGTCACCTCCAGGATGTACAGCATCGCTCACGTGTTCGTTGTCGTCGCCGCTTCACTGTCGAATGGCCAGCTGGTCTGCTCGGTTCGTAGCGGATTGCGGAATGGAGGCAGGCGCACTTCGATCGAGCGCGCAGGTCGCTTTATTGTTTGCTTTGTCTTCTGATTGCGTTTAAACGTTGGTTTGTTTGCTTTTCTTGCTTGTTTGCCTTTGTTTCGTCCAGTGGCCAAATATTAAACTTGAATTGAGTATGGAAAGGAGACCAACCTGACAGAGAAGGACTCTTCCGTGCAAAAGCCAGCTGGGCTGAACTGCTGAAAGTCCGATTGGCTCAAAATAGCAACAGGCAGAAAAAAAGGTGACCCGCCCTTGAGACAAACAAGGGAGGCAACCAAGAGGAGAGGATGTAAGCAAGCACACAATGAGCATTGCTTTGTTTGCTTGCTGGGAGAGTGGCGTATGTTGTGGATATACCGTGCCGCTGGACTATGCATGCGACGCCAAACAGCCACTGCTTTTGGTGTCCACATGAGTTGAATGAGACGCATGTTTCCTGATTTCATTATCAGGCTGGTGCTGGAGAAAGGAGTGGAAATGAATCAGTTCTGGAGATGGCACGCGGCGATCAAAAGATCCAACAAGCTTCAACCCACTGCATGTCGAAAAAGAAATGCACACAAACGCAAGCGTGTACCCAGCGGTGAGGAAACGCCTCGAGATCAAACCAACGTGGGTTGCGAATGGTGCACAATTGTCACTTCATGTCAGATTATAATTAAGAGATATATCATCCTTGTAAATTCCAAACTGGCAAATAAAATGGTACCAAATAAACAGGGGTTGGAATCTGGCAGACATGCATAATTTAACTGGTATTATTCACTCCAGATTCTAACTTAAGGTTTACTACCAGCAAAGCAGGCGTCAGAGTCGGCAAGTATTCGGTTCAAGTTGCTGAATCAGGGAGGAGGGGGTGTTCATTGCGATTGCCATGGGGCACAGCAACAGGATCCATACAACAGATCCTTCAAGGACTTGGCGATTGTGCTCGACGACGATCTGCGAGAAGAGCAACAACAACAACAACAAGCAGGTGCGTGCACACTCGCCAACTCGCAAGCAAGCGCACACATCAACAAGCACCAAGCAAGCAAGCATGACCTACAACGTGGAAGTGACGCTCGCCAAGGCCGCCGACCTGCCGGCCGCCGACTTCAACGGCAAGAGCGACCCGTACGTGGTGTTCACGCTGTGCGAGCACACACGCAAGAGCTCCGTGGTGACCGCGAACGTGAACCCGGTGTGGGAGCCAGCCGAGAAGTTTTGGTTCCTCACGGAGGACCCGCACTTCGCCGTGCTCGACGTGCAGGTGTTCGACCACGACCGCTTCACCAAGGACGACCTCATCGGCTCGACCACCATCTCGCTCGGCCAGTTCCTCGAAGATGGTGACAACAGCAGCAGCAACAACACGGCCCCAGGCGTGCGTATGTACGAGCTCGTGGTGCCTAACCTCTTTGAGCGACAGAACCGCAAGAGCGTCGTCATGCTCGAGATCAAGGTCAACAAGGTGGACGAATAAAGAGACAAGAACGCAGCAGCAGCAAGGAATTAGACGAATCAATACAATACAAGCGCATACCACACTCATACCCATGGCACCATGCCGCCAGCGGTCTCACCACTCGACTGTGACTATACGTAATATAATACAACTTGGCGCATCTGGGACCGTGCGAAACCGTGGAAGGTCGGTCAGGATCGCGGCCGTTTTTCATCGCGACGTTTGGAAGTGCGTCATCAGCTGGCAGGGCTTGGAGACGCCAGCCAGCTGAAACTGCGTTCAGTACCGGAACAACAACAGGAGTCGCTATATCCGCCATCTGCGAAAGAATTTCCGCTATTGATAGCTCCCCGAATCCGCCAAAGCCGACCCTCCAGCAGCCACAGCACTTACTTTCGACGCGAATCACTTTCGAAGCGGATCGAAGTGTGAGATGGCGAAGTGAGATAGCGATGCTTGTCTATTCAATTCAAATTTGTGAGAAGAAGCCGCACCACCAAACAAACAGCAAGCAGCCATGGTCGCAGTGAGTCATTGGCTGCTCGGCTTTATTCTTCACGCATGTGGCTGATGTGATGCTGATAGGGACAAGACGCCGAAATGTTTGAGCTTGGTGTGTGCGTCTGTTTTGGCGGGTTAAAACCTATCATAGCATAGTGTGTTGCTTCTTGTTTTTTTCGGTGGGGGACAGGGCACCCGACCCAACCCTTCTCGCTTCAACTGCCAACCCCAGCCAAACACCTGCGACGCGATCGTTATTCGGCCCCTTTTCTCTTGGCTTCCAACACAGCGAACGCCGCGTCCACCATTTGGCGTCAGTTTGGGTCGCTTTCCACTAAAGAGCTTTCCAGAGATTAGAACGCCCTTTTAGAAAGAGCACCACGCACCTTTGAAAGGCGCTTTGGCTTGCGAGGCTGCGATGCCCTCCTCCCCCTCACTCGCTCTCTCAACGCCTGTTCGCTCGTCTCACTCACTCACTTAAGCTCAAAGGCTCAAGCTCGCCACGCTCTTTGTTCTTGCGGATCGCCCATTCGCAGCTTTACTAGACGTGTAGCAAGTGCATTTCTCTCTCTCTCTCTCTCTCTCTCTCTCTCTCGTTCAGTCTCGCCTCGCCGCTCGTTGCTTTTGCTTCGCGGGTTGAGTCTCTTGCAGGAAGGCGACGACATTTGCAAATCTGCACTCCAGCTACCAAGCAACCAGCTCCAAAAGAAAAAAAGCAAGAAGAGTCCCCAAAACACCCAAGACGAGTGAGGCACAAACATGCATCCCAAGCTCAAACCGAGTCTCAAGCGCGACCACAATTCCAACATCTTGGATCTCATGGATGGCCCAAGCGCTCCCCCCAGCCCACCGAGCACCTCTTTCAGCTCTGCCAAGCGCATCAGGCGGAGCGAGTCCACCACGGAGGACGACATGTGCGACGAAGACGACGAAGACAGCGACCAGAGCTACGACTCCAGTGAAGACGACGAAGGTGATGATGAAGAGACGATCTCTTCCGAGTGTAGCTCCTATGCTCTTGATGACCAGCGTGCTCGTCGCTGCACCACTGAAAGCTGCACAAGATCAGCAAAATCTGGCGGGGTCTGCACCGCACACGGCGGAGGACGACGCTGTCAAGTCGACGCGTGCGAAAGCAGCGCCATGGCGGGAGGGCTCTGTCTCAGTCACGGCGGAGGCAAAAAGTGCAGCGAACCAGGATGTGATCATGGAGCTCGCAGCCGAGGACTCTGTCCCACACACGGTGGTGGCACCCGATGCCAAGCCGCTGGATGTCGCAAGCACGTCGTCTCAGGAGGCAAGTGTGTCGCTCATGGCGGCGGCCGTCGCTGTAACGAACCAGCCTGCACGAGCAGCGCCGTTAGTCGTGGGCTATGTGTTCAGCACGGGGGAGGTCGCAAATGCAAGCACCCAGGCTGTACTAAGCACGTTGCCTCTGGTGGGCTCTGCCGAGCTCATGGAGGCGGCCGACGCTGCAAGATCCCAGACTGCATCAGCAGCGCGCAAAGCCGAGGACTCTGCTACGTCCACGGAGGCGGCGGTCGCTGCCAGATGCGAGGGTGCAGCTCGAGCGCCAAGAAAGGCGGCTTCTGCATTGCCCATGGAGGAGGTCACCGATGTCAAGTACCAAACTGTAAAAGCAGTGCTGTCAGCGGTGATCTTTGTCGTGCCCACGGTGGCGGCAAGAGATGCAGTGTCGAAGATTGCAAGAGCAGCGCGAAGACTGGAGGACTCTGCATTGCGCATGGTGGCGGCAAGCGCTGCACTGTAGACGGATGCCGAAGCAGTGCGCAGCGCATGGGCTTGTGCAAGGCTCACGGAGGTGGCAGGAAGTGCGCGGTCAGTGGATGTGCGAACAGCGCTGTGAGTCGTGGAAAATGCATCGCACACGGCGGTGGCAAGCGTTGCGTCATTGACGGATGCACCACCACTGCTCGCAAAGGTGGCTACTGCTTTGCCCACGGCGGACGAACTCAGACTGCTGCAGCTGGTGCTGGCAGCAGTACTCCTTCTGGATCGTCTTCGCCATCAACTCCTGTACTTTCAGCGCGACCAGCACCTGCAACTGCTCTTTCGACGAAGCTGATCACACCTTCAAAGTCATGGAGAGCAGCCGCTGCGCGAGTTCAGGTTCATTCGCCAAAGCCAGCTCTGTTGCCGCCGATGAGTTCGTTGGCTCCACGCGCATTACCGCTACAAAAGCGAGAAGATGGCATTAGTGGAGGTCAGGAACCGATGAAGATTACTGTTCCGCCGATTCGAAATTTACCACCAATCAGTCGTGGGCTTGGTCAATCTGTGATGATGAACTTGACGCCAATCAACATTCGAAGCCCGCAAACCACGACTTCTCCGTCGCCAAAGCCACCTGGGTACTCATGGCAGAAGTTGCAAGAAACCATTCTCCGCGAGTCGAAAGCGCATGGGATCTTTGATGACGACGATGGAGACGAAGAGGAAGAAGTCAAGGATGGCGATGACATGGAAGATGGAGAGATCGAAGAGAACTCTCAAAGCACATCAGAAAACCGCAACAAGAAGTCAAAATCGTCCTTCAGCATGCTGATTTCCGCCGTGCTCTGCAAGTAGAAGAGCGATCTCTTGGAATCCAATTTCTTCGCAAGCGAGACGCCAAGTTCGAACGCTACACAAATATGTTAAGTCCGTTAATAATATTGCTATTTATGCCTGCGTTAGCACAATGTCAACTTTTCATTCGAGATCAAGCCAGCAAGAAAGACGAAGAAGGAAAAGAAAAGCACAAACCGCAATTGACGCTCTCACTCACTCACTACTGGTGAGGTTTACTGGATACTACAGCTCGACCAGAAGGACTTTTGCGCCCGCTGGCGCGCACTCAACGCCGAGTCTCTCGTCGCGACGTCCATGTGGTTGCGGCCTTTCATGAATCGCCGCAAACGGATCTCGTTCTCTTCACTCACCTTGTCTAACTCGTCCGGGTTCTTCTGTAGGAAATCTTGCAACTGCTTCAATGCTTTCTCCGTTTCCGAGACAGCTTGCTTCTCAAACTCCTTCTTGGAGATCAGCACACTGTGACGGCCAGCTCGCTGCAGCACAAAAGAGCAGAAGATTAGCAGACGAGATTTCATCCATAAACACCCACAGCCAGCTGGAGAACACTTACCTCGAAGTGGTACCAAAAGTAGAACGTCGTGCCGAGGAACTGGAATAAGCGCGTCAAGGAGACCAGAAGTACCAGCACCAGCGAGATCTCTGTGGAGGAAGTGCTGTAGAACAACAGTGCGACTCCGGCCAGCTTGAGGAATCGAGACAGCGCCATCTGGGAGGTAGTCAGCGGAAGATCTTCGTCAAGATATCCGAGCTCATCAATCTCGTCTTGGTCTTGCTTGGTCTCACTCTTCGGCGACGCACCCCACTGGTTCCACCACACGAGTACGAACCCAAGAAAGCCGAAGAAGAAGAAGTAGATCTTGCCCAGGTGCGGGATGCCAAGCAGCTCCTCACACGACCAAATGTACGCCAGGTAGCTGAGCCCCCACGACACGAGCTTGTAGATCGATGGCATGAGCACGAAGCTCGTAAACGGCACCGCGAACGACACGAGCGAGCCGACGCTTTGGATGAACTGCGCACCCGGTACCATCTTCGCAGCAGCGCGTGTCTGTCGCGTAAAGAAGTACAGCGCCAGCATCGCCGAGAAGCAAATGCCGATCGAAGCGCCTAAGAAGTAGTGGAACGTCCGTGATCGCGACAGCCTCTCCGACGAGTAAAAGAGGAACAACCCAAGAAAGAAGTTCTGGATAAAGAGCGACGACAGCACTGCAATTTTGAAACAAAAACAGAATACACAATGAGAATTGATTGCCATAATGATGACAAACCAAACGACACTCATTTGACTCACCTGTCTGGAATGTCAAGCTGAATGGAAGCGTTGGCGCCGAAGACGAAAGGAACGGCTTGCTCGGTGCAGACACAGTCACACATGGTGCGTGGTAAGGACTGAGCACGACCATGCAAGCATCGTTGCCAAGCGGAGTACATTCCCGAGCGCACCCATGAACGCAGGTTTCGCAGAGGTGAGTGGCTGCGCAAGAAAAGAGTTGATTTTGTCCAGAAGGATTAGCTATCGTGCTGAAAAACGCTGTCGAGGTCGTGAGAGCGAACTTACAGAGGAATCGGAGCGCAATCTGCAAGTATTCCACTGCGTAGTCGGGAATGTACTCGATGAGCATCGGCGCAGACTGGTCCGCCAACATCATCCCTCGGCACAGCATGCCAGCCGATCTGTATGAACCATAATCAATATGCAATCAGGATCCGTTAGAACTTCATCGCCAGCCCACAGGCTTGCAGCAACTTCCATCGACGCACCGAGTGAACCTAAAGTTGAGTTCTTCGTGGTGCGGGCTCTTGACAACCACGCGCAAGTCACTCCACGCCCAAAAGAACGAGCGGAAGGGCCACGCAAATTCCTAGAAACATCGACAAGCACGCTGTGAGTCATTCTCAAACGTACATCTCAGCAGTACACGTCACATGTTGATTGGCAAGTGGAGGGAGAAGAAGCACAAACCTGCAGCTTGGACATCTTGTCGACGAGGAAGTGATAGATCTCATGCGCTTCCTTCGATTGCCCAAACGCGCGCACAACGTATGGCTGCAAAGTGCTGTGTGCGTAATGAGTGAGAGAAAGTGACACCGCCATTCATACGGCAGTTAGAGAACCAACCCATCTTGAGAGAGCCAACCAAGTTTAGTCTCCTCCTGATGCCGTCATCACGCACCTGTTAAGCGGGTCCAGGCGGATGTGCAGCGTGGCGTTCTCGTAGAAGCAAAAAGTCTCCTGCGCCTCCCAGTCGCTCAGCGTCGCGCTCGTTTCGAATCCTTCGTCAAGCCACTTTTCCGCATTGGTGTGGTCACTCCCCGCGGCATCTGCGTCACAAGAACCAGACGAAGCGAACAAGAACAAAAGTGAGACGCCGCACATCATTACAGAGAGGAAGATGTAGAAGTAGACACACACACGTACATCTTTTGCGGCGCGCCTGCGGGCGCACAGTCGCGCAGAGAAGCAGCAGGAGCGTCGTGCAGAGCGCCAGACGCAGCGCTGGAGACCGCACTCGAGTCCGCATTTTGAAAGTCTCGTTTTTCAAAAAGTGTGCCAAAAGGGCAAAAAGCGCGAGGTTCAAATGGGCACTAAAGTGAAAGAAGATGCTAGCCTTGATTCAGTGACAGCCTCTGATTTTGACACGCACGGTTCAGTGAAACTGGGACCGGTTCACACCAGCAAGATTCGATCGGTTCAGATCAGTAGACTGCGCTCTATTCGGCAGGTAGTCAGCTCGGCTTGACCCCCACACTGAAATTCACATTGATCTCTCTCACCGAACATGGCGACGAACATGACGTCCAAGATGCTCAAGGAGGTTTGGATTAATGATTACATGTCGATGGTTAATTAATTAGCGCACTGCGCAATGGGCATGTGCACCATACTGGCTGTTTGAATAAATATTTTAGTTGCCTGCCTCTATTGAGAGATAGAGAGAGACCCACTCGTTTACAAGGAGATGAGGTTCTGCAAGCGAAGATGCGGGTACTTGCGCTCGGCTTCTTTCTCAGCTTTGCGGATGCGCGCGCGATAGGCGACTTGGGACTCGACGACCGTGCCGCTACTGCTGTCGCTTGCGCTGGGTGTTGCTGCGGCGTTGCTGTAGCTGTTGTATGACACATGGCCGAAGCCGTTCTCGCCGGGGAGCACGGTACCCGACACGTCACTTGACACTGATCCTACGTCATTTGCTTCGCGTCGCAGGTTCAGCTTTGCTGTTGTTGTTGTTGTTGCTCCTGTGAACGACTGCGGAGTGACATCGTCAACCTGTGGCGCGACGACTTGGCCCACGACGGCGCCTCTGCTGGCACTGTCTGGGAACATCTCGATGGCGTTTGCTGCGCTGAGTGGCCCGATGGAGCTGCACACCAACAGCGTGACGACGGTCAGCAATAGCTGCAAGCGGGACGGCGTGCTGCTGGACATGCTGTTGCGTTTGACTCTTCTTCGCAAGTGTACGCGGACGAGCAGGAGTGTAACTGATCGATCTCGCTGGTTTGCACGTGCGCTCTCTATGGCGACTTGCGCGCGCACACACAATTGGATAAGCAAGCATTCACTCTGAGCTGGTCTTGTGCGACAACAGCTGCAAAAGACCAGCTGGTCCGCTGTGTGATTGGGTCATTCCAGACGCTGGCCAAAGGCGTGACATCGTTCGCGCCTTTCTTTGGCTTTTGGAGGGTGGACAAACATTCAGATCTATAAATGCAAATAAGGATACTATTTTCATGAATACTACATATAAAGGATACTTTATCTCAAATGTATACCTTTACGGTTCAGATCCTTGCTTAAATTCCACGTGGGAGAACCGCCATTCGACAGAAGGAATGTATCTTGGCAATTTGATTCCAAAATGTGTTTTTCTCTCTAATTATCCTCCATATTCTTCATTTATCCTCTTGATGTCGACTTCTGCAAGGCTCTGTCATCCACAAAAAATACGCGCGAATGAAGGGATTAGACGATCGAGCCATCTTCTACATCGTCGGTCGTATTCCAGCGGAAGTCCGTATGGACGGTATCTGTTGGAGCGGTCTGCTGCACCATGCACGCAGTTGTGTGTGTTGCCCATTTTAGAGGCTCTGCGTGCACCCCATGTTCGCCATTCTTTCCGTCACCACGGTGTCTTTACATCAGTTTACTCATGCAGTCCCTGCAGGCGCGCGAGCTGTCAATGGCCACACGCCTGCAACCAGCTGGCAGGATGACTCGCCCTCATCCAGCGAAACCCAACGGCAGGTCTCTACAGCACGAACTTGCCGATCTGTCCGTATGTAACAGCGCTCGCGACTGTCTCTGTGACTCCTGCTTGTCCGTCCAACCCACACAGAATGAGACTGCTTCAGATGGCGAGCGTATACTTTCGCGCCAGTTGCCAAACACGCAAGCAGCACAAACACAAGACAAGCACCATGTGTACTTCTGTATTCTGGCGAACCAAAGCAAATGTGAAGACAGCCGCCGTCCAACACACTCACAATTGTATTGTTCAACTCAAGACGCGATTCCGTAATAAATGGTAAATGGTAAACCTTGGTTAACGTACTGTCAATCGTGTGTGGCAATCGACGGAGTCCCACTGAGACCCTTTGAAGGTACGTGGAACGACCCTTGCCTCGGATCGCGCTCTTCGCCGCCTTCTAGATGTTCGACGCGGCGTTCGTATCTCAGTTCCACAGCCTGGAACAAGTCTTACACCTGACCAGCCCGTGACGCAAGATTATGCCGCTCCTGGACGGTCAAGGGGAACAAGTCTCCACTGTCCCAGAGCACCTCGAACTTCGTCAGGTGCTTCTGTGCAAGTCGGGTGCCGACCATCACGACAGTATTCTCTTGGTTGGAGAGAATAGCGTTAACTGACAAATTGGCTGACCCTACAAACAAAATCCAAACAACAATTAGAGTTTTCAAGAGTACTCGACAGTATTTCTCACCATATGAAAGGCTTCTTACCAGTGAGCACTGTGGTTTTATCCACTATGAGGACCTTGTCGTGCATCAGCCCTGATTTTGT